>JAQIHN010000517.1:0-125000 GCA_027917425.1 Gastrophryne carolinensis | reverse complement strand
TTATCCCAGGCTCAGCGTACAGCGCCATGTAACGTCCCATTCATCATTATCCCAGGCTCAGCGTACAGCGCCATGTAACGTCCCATTCATCATTATCCCAGGCTCAGCGTACAGCGTCATGTAGCGTCCCATTCATCATTATCCCAGGCTCAGCGTACAGTGCCATGTAGCGTCCCATTCATCATTATCCCAGGCTCAGCGTACAGCGCCATGTAACGTCCCATTCATCATTATCCCAGGCTCAGCGTACAGCCTTGCAGAGCACTACGTATTACCTGTCGCTACCTGGCGCTCTCCCATACATTTCATGTTACAATGTGATAACAATGTCATTCCATAGGTTTTCGCTTTGTTACTAGTGGATACATGTTCAATAATAGACTTTAAACACACAGCTTCTGGCGCTCTGGGCTACAAGCACACGATTTTGAGCGCCGGACGGCGACTGAGGCGCTCTGAAACAAAGAACCATGGCCGAGCATGCTCATCTGTCGCTACCTGGCGTTAGTAATGAATCAGCCTCCTGGAGCTAGATTGGAGGTGGAGGGGCAGCAGTATTCTGCAGGAGGGAGGGAGGGGGGGAGGGGGGCTCCATGTTTGTTTTGCCTGTGTTGTGTACAGTTAGAATTTATAATGAAGTTTCCGGAACCGAGACTATTTGACTGAGTTAGTGAGTGAGGGGCTTCACCCACTTTGCTGATTAAGCCTTTCTGATGTGGGTGCCCATTGTTCTCTCCTCAATAAATACATTATAAATGCAAGATGTCGTTAACATGTCAGGACTGATTAACACAACCAGAACTGTATGAAATCAAAGCAAACACTCTGCACTGCAGGACAGGCTTTGTAATGTCTCTTATCTACACTAGAGCTGTTTTTTTTTTTTCTGCACCTGGGGCATATAGCGCCCCCCTCCCCCCACACACACACACACACACACAAATAAAGCTTAAAGTGGACCAACACCCAGGATTTTGACTATCCTGGGTCTTGGTCCACTTCAGTGGGGCACCCCCGATCGGGGTGCCCCGCTGTGTGAAACCCCCCCGAACCCCCCGAAAAACTCACCTCTCCCCGCTCCCAGTGCTGACGGACAAGCCGCGGACAAGCAGCTCCTCCGCCGCCGCCTCCCTCTCAAGAGTGACGCGCGTGCCCGCGCCGGCCATTCACAGACGGCCGGCGCGGGCGCGTGCACGTCTAGAGGGGCGTGAGGGAGGCGGCGGTGGGCGGCCGCCGCCGAAGATAAGGTAAGGAGTTTGGGGTGTTTGGGGGGTTTTCTTATAGATTCCCGGGCCGATCACCCGTGGGTGTTGGTCCACTTTAAGGAGAATTGATCCACACAGACTTTTTCAACTATGGTCCTGAATCGGGATGCCTCACTATCTGAAACCCCCAGTTTCCAAGTAAAACTCACCTCTCCTCAGTCCAACAGTGCAAGCGTGAGCTCTCATTACGTCCTTCAGCAAAGGGCCCTGATTGGCTTATAAGGGGACCGTGCGCTGCTGTATCCCCGGCGGTGTGCGCGCTTCTGCCCCGACCTATCTGAATGGCTGGGACAGGAGGGCATGCAGACCATGAAGACCAGGGATGCAGGGGATGCAGCAGCGCATGCTCATCATTGGAAGCAATCAGAGCGATTTGTCAAGAGGCTCTGATTGGATGAGTGCGCGCTCATGCGCCGCTGGACCGGCAAATTTATTAAAGTGAGTTATTACCAGCGTTGGGGGGGTTCACAAAGCGGGGGCATCCCAAATCAAGGGAAAGCCAGCGGCCGGCCCTGGAATCCTTTAGATTCCAGGGATGGCTGCTGTTGGGTTTTCTTCCGCTTTAAAGAAAATTGCCAGCGGGGGCACGCTCCCTGTTGGAGGGAAGCGGCCACTGGCGAGCTCGGATCCGCTCCCTTAGTCGATTGCTTAGATGAAGGGGATGAGAGCGCGCTGATTGAACGAGGGGCCTGGCATGCGCCGTATGACTGGGGAAGGGTAAAGCGTATCGGGCGACCCCGGGGGTTTTACACAGCGGGGCTCCCCAGATCAGGGTGCCCGAGGGGCAAGGGCCAATACCCAGCATAGTCTAAATCCTGGGTCTTGGTCCACTTTAAAATCAACATGACCAATATATGTAAAGCAGTATACAGTAGATTAGTCTATTAAAGGGGACCAAAACTCTTTATTTTTACCCTGCTGGGTTTTGGTCTGCTTCACAAGGGCATGTTGATTTGGGATGCCCCTGCATGTGAAATCTTACCTCATTCCATGCTCCCACGGCACACGTGCTCAGACTTTTCTCCATTCAGAATAGATTGCCATGCATATTAATGCAGTCTCTTCCGAATGATTGCCTGGTGGCTGTGCACGCACCTGCCGCCCATTCACTTATGCCTGGCAGGGGTTTGACTTTGGAGTTAGGGACAGCTTTTACCCCGCCCTGAAGTTTTACAGACGCTAAGGCCGGGAGGACAGGGCTTTGGTCTACTTTAAAGAGGAGAAACCAACCGGCCTAACGTCTATAACAATTGGGATGCCCCACTGCGTCAAATCCTCTGGATCGTCCGATTTACTTCCCTCTTCCTGGAGCCACCGCTGCGCCGTGACCGTATCTCCAGCATTTCTGTATCTGGGGCGCACACCCGCCAGGCTTTTCTGAATGGCATGTCACCAGCTAGAGGTGAGCAGGGATGTGGCCGGCAGTGTTTGTTCCATTCAGATCTCCGTGTTGCACTGACAAAGGAAATGTGAATGGAAGGAGCACTGTTGGCACTTTTTTTTTTTTTGTGCAATTTGTGGGATACACACAGTGAGGCATCCCAAATCGGGATGCCCTGCCAGAGAGGAACAAAACCCAAGAAAGTGAATTACTTAGGTTTTGTTCCTCCTTAAAGTGCCCCTATACTCAGAGGGAAGTATATGTGGTCACCCTCTATCCCCTGCCCAGTGCCCCAAAGCAGCCGTTTCCCAATATCTATAGCAACACAAACTAGATGCAGTTGAGCAATTTTGTTGAGCATCCCTGCCCCTAGTGAGGATGCAAGCAGCCACCGTCACCGCAGCTCAGCAATGGGGAGCACTTCAATCTCATTTCACATATGACATGCAGTTCATCATAATACTACTTCTTGTTTTTTTCCTGGTGTTTGTATGAACATTGGGGAAAGTCTGAGGTAAGTAAAGAATCACAGGCTGTTTTGGGGCACAGGGCGAGGGATGGAAGGTGACCCCATAAACTTTTCTGCGTATAGGTGCGCTTTAAGGAAAACTGCCAAAGCCATATATAGTCCAGTACAACTAAAATCCATCCAGAACAGAACCTTCTTCCTCCCTATGAAGACATGGCAGGGGCCACAAAACAACCTCTACCAAACTAATCCTAAATAGATATTTATAAAAGTGGAACCAAACCTGAGGATTTTGACTTTCCCAGGTTTTGCTCTATGTCCCCGGGGCTTCCTGAAGTGGGATGCCCTGCTGTGTGAAACCCTCCAGGAAGCCAAGAATTCTCACCTGCCCAGGCTCCACCGACACATGTGTGGGCTCTCGTCCATTGAGAGCTGCCTGTTGTAACTAAGTGATTTGCCAGGTGGTTCTCATTCACTAGAATTGGGAGCATGGGCTGCCGCAAGCCTGGCTGTGCTTCTGACAATGGCTTGGCCAGGAACTCGCGCATGACGCCGGGAACGCGGTTGACTCGTGCTCTCCATTGTAAACAATGAGAGCTGCCTGCCGAATGACGTCAAAGCAGACAGCTCTCGCTGGACGAGAGCCAGCGCATGCGCCGTTGGAGCTGGGAAAAGCAAGTTTATATGGGCGCCCTGGGGGTGTCACACAGTGGGGCATCCCGATGCGGGGAAAAGCCAGCAGCTGGCCCTGGAATATTTTAGATTCCATACCGCCTGCTGTTGGGTTGTGTTCTGCTTTAATCAGGGTTCCATCATCCAAACCATAGCCAGAGAGTGGTAACTGCTTTAGTAAATGGTAAAAACAAATTAATTACTTTTTGGGGTACACGCCAGTCCTTGCTTACCTTACTCCAGCAATTTGGGATCGGTCCACCGGTTTGGGATGCCCCCGCTGTTTGAAGCCCCCCAAGTCCCCAGTAAAAACCAGTTTAATGTCCAGCGGGGGCGCGCCTCCTGCCAGGAAGCTCAGATGCATTCCTCTATTTTCCTCTCCAGTCGGCCCCGAGACAATTATTGGCCAAAAATGATGAACGGAGCAGGATAGCGCTGTTTGGACGAGAGCCCACACGTGCACCGTAGGATCGGGGAAAGGTGAGTTTTACTGGCCCACCTGGGGGTTTCAAACAGTACAAGTTACAAACCCGCATCTGTTTTATACGCTTGTGTCACAAACACTCCATGGTACCATAGCTTGATAAAACCCCCAGTACACATATATGCAAGATAAAGATCACAGCTACGAAAAATACGCGTGAAAATATGTAAAACGCTAATTGTATTTATGCTACAAATGTATCTAGAGGCTGCAGTGTGTGTGTGGCATATGTAACGGGACTTAAGTAACAAAAAAGATACATTTTATCTACAAGATTGACTTAAAGTGGACCAACACCCAGGATTTTGACTATCCTGGGTGTTGGTCCACTTAGGTGGGGCACCCCAATCGGGGGTGCCCCGCTGTGTGAAACCCCCCCGATCGCCGCAAAAACTCACCTCTCCCCGCTCCCACGTGACCTCGTCCGGCCAATGACAGCGCTCAGAGCCGCTCTGGTATGCGCGTCCAAAGCCGCTTGGACGCGCATACCAGAGCGCTGTCATTGGCTGCGTCTCTTGCTTCCCTCTAACAGGGAGCGCGCCTGCGCCGGCCATTCACAAAACGGCCGGCGCGGGAACGCGCCCTGCTAGAGGGAAGCGAGAGACGCGGCCACGTCTCGCGCATGCGCCGTTGGATCGCCGGTAAGGTGAGGATTGTGGGCCTCCTGGGGGGTTCCTCCCCGCGGGACATCCTGATTTCGGATGCCCCGCGGGGAGGGATCTGATCGGTCCGGGAATCTTATAGATTCCCAGGCCGATCCCCCCTGGGTGTTGGTCCACTTTAAGCTGCCAGCAGATTGATACAAGTTACTTGGTGATTGACATGTGATACAATGTATAAGCTCCAAGCTCAAGTTCAAAGATAACCCCGAGGGCTTAATTCAGAGCCTGGTGAGAAAACTGCCATTCACTAGAAATGATTAACAACACCACTAATTCATTAATAGAAAGAGAAAAGTGCAACTTTTATTAAAATATCTGGCAAATATTAACAACAACAACACTTGTTAACAACAACACAAAAATAATCGGCATATGGTAAGTCTGCTTTCGAAGGAATATTTGAAAGTGTATCTTTTTGGGCAAAAAGGACGTCCTCAGGGCGCTGAGCTAAATTAGTTTTAGCTTCTCTTTCTGCAATCTGTTGCTGCTGACGGCGTGCATCATGAAGAGTAAAGTAAGACTTGTACGCACATTGCGCTGCTGCGGAGGTGAGGGAGCTCACACATGACCAGCAGCAGTGTGCCTTGTGCAAAGGACACACCTGCCTCCTCTTGCTTTACATTGCCAATAGTGACAGATTGCAGATAGTGAAAAGAGCTCCACATTTTCTAACATAGGAAAACATTGTTTAAAAATACTAAGTTGGCTCATCACCCTGAGGACCACACAAAAATCTATATACACTTTCAAACATTCCATCCAAAGTGGACTCTCTGGCAAGACTATTGGGTAAAAATAAATACATAAATAAATAAATATATATGCATATATGTCCACCGTCATCTAGACGGGCAACGCGGCAGTCTTAATCGTTGAGCCAGAGCATTTCGCCTCCTTCTCCATAGTCATTTGGCCTCACTCCATAATCAAAAAGCAACTCTTCGTCCGCGTCAATGTCCACCATTGCCTCAAAAACGAGGACCTCCCTCTGTCCACCCTGATGGAAGTATTTAACGGGTTTTAAGTTGTTTCTCCGGCACGAATGGTTTATAAGCCTTCCAAACGTAGAGGCTTTGTCTGGGTGGCAGTCGCAGGGCGCTTTACTGGCGTCTATACATCGCACACGGGCTCCCCTTTTTTAAAGGGCTTCGTTGTTCTGACCCCGTATCCACCTTTCTCTGGGTCAGGAACAACACATAGTCCTTGCCAATCCTGGGAGGAAACCATTGTCTCAATGTAGGCCTTGTGGTTGACCTTTTGGCGATGGCGGGGGGGGTTCCATTCCGACTGTACTTCGTGGATAGATGGTAGGTTAGTTTTCCATCCTTGGTCGGCATAATAAGCGCTTATCTGCGAAGCAGTTGGGCAATTCCTGAAGTGTCCTAGAAGAAAAAACAGTATAATTAATTAGCACTTTTCTGCTAAAACACAGACGCATTGACAAAATGAGCAGCTAAATAAAGCAACGCAGAGAAAAAAAATTGTAGATATGAATAACGTACCGATAACCTCATCGAGCCGTTTCTTCTGCTGGTCTACCGTCCACTTTCTCTGGCAGTAAGGTGCGCGTTCCCCGACGAGGAGCCTGCACAAGGCTCTGCTCGGCGTTGTGCTGTCCAGTCCGACGGGATGGAAGGCGATGAACCTATAGTAGTCGTCGGTTCTCAGGGTGAATGCCTCTTCAGTGCTGCCGCCTTGTTCTTCTTCTTTTTCTTCTTCTTGTTCTTTTTCTTCTCCGCCTTCCGCTTCTACATCCGATTCCTCTTCTGCTTCTTGCTGCTCCCTTGGACGTTTCTTCCCTGATCTGAAACCAAAGCTGCCGAGGAAAAACAGAGGTGTAAATTGCGTGGAATTGCCTACGGCCGAGGCGGGGGGGGGGGGGGGAAGAGGAGGGGGTCCGCAGAGGCTAGGTGAGCAGTTTCATACGGAACACGATGAGCGGCGCCATGCAGCCGACTCCGGGGTCGTGTGGGCTCCTGGGCAACAGAGCCTTGTGCCGCGCTACGTGTCCAGCTGCATTAATCTCCCTGGGGATCACTGGTATACTCACCTCACATATTAACGCAGGGCATAGCATTTTGTTTGTACACAGAGGCCGGCATAGGGAGAGGATGACATCCCCAGTTTCCGTCAAGCTGACGCGTGTGCTCCCATGAACAGTCTGCCTGATGCAGGAGGGGCAGAAAAGGTTCAACAGGTGGCAGAAGAGGACACGAGGGGGAGGGGGCAGAAGATGAGCCAGAGGAGGGGCAAGGAAGACGAGAAGAGGAGCAAGGAGGCGGAATAGGGGCAAAGGCGGGATGGGCAGATGAGCGGCTTCTCCGGAGACGACCAAGGGATCCCCGGCACATGACCGGGTTTACCGTCTGCTGGCACTGGTCCTGGATGGCGTAGCTTCCCAGAAAAATACTTACCTAGGGGTCCCCGATTGGCTGCTGTCTTGGCATCGGGCAAGGAGGAGCGACGCTCGGTGGGCTTTATCTTCATCCAGCTGACCGTTCTTGCTGTCAAAGTCCACGTAGTACATCAAGAGGTCTTGTTCCTCCTTTTGAAGATTGTCAAAAACCCACATCCTGAAGTAATCCTTGGACAGCCTGGCTGACAGCGAGGGCTCCAGGAAACTTTGGGAGAAAGAATAGCCGTCGTTAGCAGAGGTTTACGTGAAGCAAAGCGCTAACAGTTATTTAATGTGAATTTGTGCTTACTTAGCATGGAGTCTGGCCAAGTCCTTGCTTGGGTTTGAAACGCTTTGGCCCGACGAATGAAGGAAGAAGTGGTCCTGCTCCGTCGGGATCGCCTCCTTTTCCATTTGCTTGGGCCTAATAAACTTGAAGTAATTGTTAAAGGCCTGTAAAGAGAGGGGGGAAAAGACTCAGAGTTAAACGCTTGGCCAACAATGGTTAAAAAGGAACAAAAACCGGGGGTGGCCGCTCCTGAAATCTAAACCGGCCTTCCCTGCTGTGTGAAGCCCCTTCCCCCAGAACGCCAGTAAAGCTTAGCCTCTCCCTGGTCCGTGTGCTGGCTTTCGTCCGATCAGAGCTGTATGCAGTGAAGCTGTTATTGGGCTGATGGGAGGCGCCTGCAGAATGGCATTGTAACGCCAAATGGCTATGATCGGACGAAAGCCCGATCATAAAAATAAAATTGAACTGCTGGCTCACTTACCAGCGCTTCTTCTTCATCCAGAACGAGACACGTCTGGTGGGTGTAAACAATGACGGCCTTCTGTCCGTCAGCTGAGGTGTAGGGCCTCCTACGAATCCAATCTCCCACCTGTGAGAAAAAGAGACAAACGAGGCATTAGACGAGGAACTGCAGGTCGTTACATTTGCAGGTAGTGTTAGATTTTGCGTGTAGTGTTAGATCTGGAGAGGGGTGAGAGCAACCTTACCGTAAGTTTTTCCACTGCGGAGGCTTGTCGGTGATGCCCCAGCATAATCAGCGCTTCCAAGTAATAGGCCACCAAAAGCCTTTCCGTGTCTTCGATGCTTTCCCCAGAGGTGGCCCGCTGATAAATGCCCTGGATGCTGGGCTTGGCTAATTTCAGGATCCTGACACAATCTCTGGGGTGTTTCAGTCTGCGCATAAAGAAAAATAAATACAAATTAGTGTTATATAATAGTATGTAACAGTGCCGCCTTCATTAGCCGCTCATACAGTATCAGGAATGTCTGCTGTTACAGCTCATGGAGAACTTACGCCATTTTTGGATCGATGGACGATGGTCCGGCAACTGCTCCCGCTTCCCCAGCAGACGCTTGGCTAAAGGAAGAAAAAAACAAGATGAACATTAGGCACAGCTAGATAATGGCAAAAAAATGCACTGCAAAACTATAACATAGGCAGTGAGGAATAGAAAATGAACAAATAAACAGACATATGACCGTCTATGCATACCTTGCAGATGGTGCCCTGTTAACTATGCACCCATGGCGCTGTAAGAATTCGGCCATAAATTCCTGTGGGTTGGTGTGTCCGCTCTTTTTGAAGTCAAGGTCGTAGTCTACAACGGTAAGATTAGAGACAACAGAATGCCGTCGTTCTTTGGCCTTGCTGATGGAGACCTGGATCTGTTGCTCCTCCGCCTCCTTCATGCAGTACCTCCGGAGATGCTGACCCAGGTTGGCAAAAAGTTTGTTGCACACTGGGCAGAGGAGAGGGCATTGAGCATTCACAGATGAGGCCAGGTTGACGATGTCAGTTGGATTCAGCGGTCAAACCAATGCTTCCAAAAAAGTGTTCTGATGACTGGTGCCCTGTGCCTTCCATTTATGTACGCCAACAGCCAATGAAATCCATCGTTACAAAAATGTGGATTCACACACTGCCCAACCAAATACTTAAGATAGACAATGCCAGGGATTATTTTCACTTCACACCTTAGGTTTCTGCAAGGCACATTCCAGCCGAACAAAGACCTGAACAGCACAATGCCAGGGAGTGGTTACACTTCACACCTTCGCAGAGTCTAGACACACTAAGGGTCTAAAATGTTATCTATCTATCTATCTATATTAATATTTATATATGATATATCTGTGAATTAATGGCTATCATATCCAGAGACGAATTAGATCTTGTTGCAATAACAGAGACTTGGTTCAAGGATCACAATGACTGGGAGATAGCCATACCCTGTTACAGATTGAACCGAAAAGACAGATTGGATGGAAAGGGCGGCGGAGTAGCCATTTATGTCAAGATTACCCTTCAGTCAACTATAATTCAGCATACACATAATGAACTAGAAACTCTCTGGGTTACCATGCAGACTAAGGAGGGAGAATTGGTGTGATATATAGGCCCCCCTGGACAATCTGAGGATCTAGATAACCTGTTAATAGATGAAATCAGGGGCATGGCAGAGAAGGGGAATTAAAGAAATGGTCTCTCCTTCTACCTGACAGGGCCCCATTTATCCATCGCACAAGGGCCCCGTCACTTCTAGTTACACCCTGATATGAATATTAAATGGGGCACTTTCAATAATGGAACAAGCTCTTGGCTTTCGTTTAACTCAACGATCTGCAACTAGTTAATGATAAGTGAAAAGTCTTGTTTTACTGATGGTCCACTTCATAGAGTTATTACATTTTTCATACCGTTTTAATAATCCGTGCACTATTTCCTCCCACGTGGGTCCCTGTCGCTCCCAAATGCCGTCCGTTGGCGCTCTGCAAAGCCCATGCATGCGCCATTGTACTGGGGAAATGAGGGTGAATACTGGAACCTGGTGGGTTCCACACAGCGGGGCATTTCAATTGGGGGTGCCCCAGAGGGAAGGTCAGCTGCAGCCCTGGAATCTTTTATATTTCAGGGCTAGCCTGTCTACTGGCCTTCCCCCAAGGGGTATCCCTAATTCACATGCCCCGCTGTGTGAAAGCCCACAGATAACAGCTTACCTCTTCCTGGCCCATGGTTGCGATTGTGTGTGTGTGTGCGCTACCATCTAATCAGCCGTTTGCTGTGATTGCGTTATTCAGCAAACGCCTCTGACCGTCTGAAATGCCCACCCCCAGCCGCATGTGTGCTGTAGGACCTGGAAGAGGTAAGCCGTTATTGCTGATCTGGGGGGCGTTCACACCGGGGCATCCCAAGCTGGGACCCAGAGCACACAACAAAACTTGGGCTAGTGATCAAAATGATGGGTTTTGTCCCTGCCTAGGCTGGGGGGCTGATTTGCCGAAAGTGGGGCTAAAGCTCATAGTTAGGGGGGCCTGGCTGATCCATGAAACTTTTCTTGCTCTCTTGTAAAACAGGGCGGATGCAGATAGAACATTAGCACAAACGCCTGTTCAGCTGCTTGTCTCCCTATTTAGAGTTATAATGCAAATGTTATTAGGTGAATATGTTTATAACGGCTCCGCTTAAGCTGCTAATACATCCATTAATTCTTGGCTTAGGGTCCAGTGTAAACGATGGGATGTGTATTGGCTGATTATGGCTGCTGTGCACCTCACACCTTGCTCATTTACACACGATAAAGAGGCAAACTAACATAACACCTTCCCACATTCAACTACTATGTGGAATAAAAAATAGTCACCTATGTCTCTTTGAAGTGGAAATATGACATACTAATACTATATCACACTAATATGCTCAGCAGGAGAAGCTGATTGGACAAGCGGCAGAGAAGTGGGTTTCACGCAGCCAGGCTTCCCAACTACGGCCATCATATATCCATTTAAAGTGGACCAAAGGAAAAAACACTGTCCTTGGTTTTGGTTCTTCCCCCTGGGACACCCTCGGTTTGGGATGCCTCACTGTGTGAATGCTGGGAAAACCCACCTCTCCTTGAGCCCAAGGCACAGGCGCAGCTGCTCATCCAATCAGCGGGCTCGCAATCACTCGGCTCTCTTCAGCGCTGAGCTGAACCCGTTCAGGAAGGGCGGGCGGGGGTGCGTGCACGGCTAGAGGTGAGCGGGGATGCAGCAAGAATGCACAGATGCTGTGAGGGCCCTGGGAGAGGGGGAGTGTCCTGGGGGGGGGGTTACACAGTCAGGCGTCCCAATTTGGGATGCCCCAAAGGCTGGAACTCTGGAGTCTTTTAGACGCCAGGACCTCCAATGTTCCTCTTTCACACACATGGCAGCTAGCAGGGTGTAACTAAAGGGGGTGTCAGCACATTGTAAGCCAGGGGGGCCCCATCAGATTTGTGCTTATTTGGCATCATCTTGAGAAAGGAAGCTGCATTAATCTCTGTTGTTTCAGTTGTCTAGCTGCATTCAATGAAAAGTGAATGAGTCTTGAAAGGGCCCCATTTAATGTTCACACCAGGGCCCAGTCACACCACTGGCCATAGTGCCTGTTAAAGTGGACCAAAAGCCAGTTTTGCTGCTCCCCTGGTTTTGGGTTGCTTAAAGCCGTCACAAACAGGGATTTTGTCTTCTGGGCTGTTCAGATTAGAATTTGGAGTCACTTAGCTGAGGGGGACTAAACGGCACCAGGGCTGCCTCTGTCATCCATTGTTAAAAAGCATCATTGTGAAAACGAAAGAGGAGCAGCCCCCCCAACCCCCCCCCCCCCCGTCCCCTTACAGGTATAAAGCTCTTTAACTTGAACTGACTTAAGAAATTCTGATATCCTTTACTGGAAGTCAAATCTTATTTTTATTCTTGTATTATTTCTATCAACATCCTTCAAATTTCTGCTCCTGGAAGTTTGGAACATCAATCGACTTCTGGAAGAAGAAATTTAATTAATTTAAACATCAGATTCTAATTCATTATTTATATATATATATATATATATATATATATATATATATAAATATAATATATATATATATATATATATATATATATATATATTTTTTTTTTTTTTTTTTGTCTATATAAATAAATATATATATATATCTCTCAGAATGGGCCAGAATGGTAACTGTTCTGTCTAATATATTTATGTTGTCATGGCAATATATATATATATATATAATATATTTATTTATTTTTTAATTAGAAGGGGCCAGGATTGTAATTTTTCTTTCTAATAAAGCTACAGCTTCCTGACCTTGACCCCCATGTAAGTTGGTTGGTGGTAATCCTAAAACGATTCCGCTGATGGGGGACAGCTCTGTATTCTCTGAAAGTTTCAGACTCCTAGCTTGTAGGGTGCTTGAGAAACAGGCCTTCAAATATGCTCAACCCAGATAGGAAAAACCCATTCATTTTGGGACTTCTTGTTATTGATTGAAATCTTATGATATGAAAATTAATGATGGAATGTCTCTCTAGCGCCACCTAGAGGTCACATGGCAGGGAAAACAGAATATGGCAGGGGCAAGAACCACTCATGATAAGAAAGAATAATGAAGGAATGTCTCTCTAGCGCCACCTATAGGAAGATAACATTGTTAGTTTCTGCTTACTAATAGGTCAAGGCAACTGCATTCTCTGTTTAAAATACATATAGAAGGAGAAGAGCTTACACTCTGCTGGGGCATAAGGGAGGATACAGAAAGGAGAAGAGCTTACACTCTACTAGGATATAAGGAAAGATACAGAAAGGAGAAGAGCTTACACTCTACTAGGATATAAGAAAAGATACAGAAGGGAGAAGAGCTTACACTCTATTAGGTTATAAGAAAAGATACAGAAGGGAGAAGAGCTTACACTCTAATATGACATAAGGAAAGATACAGAAGGGAGAAGAGCTTACACTCTAATAGGTTATAAGGAAAGATACAGAAAGGAGAAGAGCTTACACTCTAATAGGTTATAAGGAAAGATACAGAAAGGAGAAGAGCTTACACTCTATTAGGTTATAAGAAAAGATACAGAAGGGAGAAGAGCTTACACTCTAATATGACATAAGGAAAGATACAGAAGGGAGAAGAGCTTACACTCTAATAGGTTATAAGGAAAGATACAGAAAGGAGAAGAGCTTACACTCTAATAGGTTATAAGGAAAGATACAGAAAGGAGAAGAGCTTACACTCTAATAGGATATAAGGAAAGATACAGAAAGGAGAAGAGCTTACACTCTATTAGGTTATAAGAAAAGATACAGAAAGGAGAAGAGCTTACACTCTAATAGGATATAAGAAAAGATACAGAAAGGAGAAGAGCTTACACTCTAATAGGATATAAGAAAAGATACAGAAGGGAGAAGAGCTTACACTCTAATAGGATATAAGGAAAGATACAGAAGGGAGAAGAGCTTACACTCTAATAGGATATAAGGAAAGATACAGAAGGGAGAAGAGCTTACACTCTAATAGGATATAAGGAAAGATACAGAAAGGAGAAGAGCTTACACTCTACTAGGATATAAGGAAAGATACAGAAAGGAGAAGAGCTTACACTCTAATAGGATATACGGAAATATACAGAAAGGAGAAGAGCTTACACTCTACTAGGATATAAGGAAAGATACAGAAAGGAGAAGAGCTTACACTCTAATAAGATATAAGGAAAGATACAGAAAGGAGAAGCGCTTAAACTCTAATAGGATATAAGGAAAGATACAGAAAGGAGAAGAGCTTACACTCGAATAGGATATAAGGAAAGATACAGAAAGGAGAAGAGCTTACACTCTAATAGGATATACGGAAATATACAGAAAGGAGAAGAGCTTACACTCTAATAAGATATAAGGAAAGATACAGAAAGGAGAAGCGCTTAAACTCTAATAGGATATAAGGAAAGATACAGAAAGGAGAAGAGCTTACACTCGAATAGGATATAAGGAAAGATACAGAAAGGAGAAGAGCTTACACTCTAATAAGATATAAGGAAAGATACAGAAAGGAGAAGAGCTTACACTCTAATAAGATATAAGGAAAGATACAGAAAGGAGAAGAGCTTACACTCTACTAGGATATAAGGAAAGATACAGAAAGGAGAAGAGCTTACACTCTAATAGGATATACGGAAATATACAGAAAGCAGAAGAGCTTACACTCTACTAGGATATAAGGAAAGATACAGAAAGGAGAAGAGCTTACACTCTAATAAGATATAAGGAAAGATACAGAAAGGAGAAGCGCTTAAACTCTAATAGGATATAAGGAAAGATACAGAAAGGAGAAGAGCTTACACTCGAATAGGATATAAGGAAAGATACAGAAAGGAGAAGAGCTTACACTCTAATAGGATATAAGGAAAGATACAGAAAGGAGAAGAGCTTACACTCTAATAAGATATAAGGAAAGATACAGAAAGGAGAAGCGCTTAAACTCTAATAGGATATAAGGAAATATACAGAAAGGAGAAGAGCTTACACTCTATTAGGTTATAAGGAAAGATACAGAAAGGAGAAGAGCTTACACTCTATTAGGTTATAAGGAAAGATACAGAAGGGAGAAGAGCTTACACTCTAATAGGATATAAGGAAAGATACAGAAGGGAGAAGAGCTTACACTCTATTAGGGTATAAGGGAGGATACAGAAGGGAGAAGAGCTTACACTCTAATAGGTTATAAGGAAAGATACAGAAGGGAGAAGAGCTTACACTCTATTAGGGTATAAGGAAAGATACAGAAAGGAGAAGAGCTTACACTCTAATAGGATATAAGGAAAGATACAGAAAGGAGAAGAGCTTACACTCTAATAGGATATAAGGAAAGATACAGAAAGGAGAAGAGCTTACACTCTAATAGGATATAAGGAAAGATACAGAAGGAGAAGAGCTTACACTCTAATAGGATATAAGGAAAGATACAGAAAGGAGAAGAGCTTACACTCTAATAGGATATAAGGAAAGATACAGAAGGGAGAAGAGCTTACACTCTATTAGGCTTCCCTGTCACTTGTGCTGACCCTTTGCTGAACTAGATATTGTAACATTTATGTATCAGTTCAGGTGCAGGTGCTTGAACAGTTACCATAGCAGCCTGAAAAATCATGACTATTGCTTGTATATTGGCTTTTCATTACCAAGCATTGTCTATGTAATGCATGCATTCATCTGTTAGTAATAGATCAAGGCAACTGGATTGTCCATTTCAGTTATTTCTCTTTGCCCTTATTTAGCTGTGTATGTACATTTATGGCAGGGGAGTTGGCATCCCCATGAGTGTGATTTAAAGTGAGGCCAAATTGGGATGCCCCGGGGGCCAGGACATAGATACCAACATTTTGGTCCACTATTTTTTTATTTTATTTTTTTTTTTATATTTGGGAATGTTCATTTTCTGTCTGGAATATGTTATGTTGTCATGACATTATTCATTGGGTACCCGAGAAACAGGCCTTCAAATATGCTCAACCCAGATAGGAAAAACCCCATTCATTCATTTTGGGACTTGTTATTATTGATTGAAATCTTATGATATGGAAATTAATGATGGAATGTCTCTCTAGCGCCACCTAGAGGTCACATGGCAGGGAAAACAGAATATGGCAGGGGCCAGCACCACTCATGATAAGAAAGAATAATGAAGGAATGCCTCTCTAGCGCCACCTATAGGAAGATAACATTGTTAGTTTCTGCTTACTAATAGGTCAAGGCAACTGCATTCTCTGTTTAACATACATATAGAAGGAGAAGAGCTTACACTCTAATAGGTTATAAGGGACTATATGGAAGGGAGAAGAGCTTACACTCTAATAGGTTATAAGGAAAGATACAGAAAGGAGAAGAGCTTACACTCTAATAGGATATAAGGAAAGATACAGAAGGAGAAGAGCTTACACTCTAATAGGATATAAGGAAAGATACAGAAAGGAGAAGAGCTTACACTCTAATAGGATATAAGGAAAGATACAGAAGGGAGAAGAGCTTACACTCTATTAGGCTTCCCTGTCACTTGTGCTGACCCTTTGCTGAACTAGATATTGTAACATTTATGTATCAGTTCAGGTGCAGGTGCTTGAACAGTTACCATAGCAGCCTGAAAAATCATGACTATTGCTTGTATATTGGCTTTTGATTACCAAGCATTGTCTATGTAATGCATGCATTCATCTGTTAGTAATAGATCAAGGCAACTGGATTCTGCATTTCAGTTATTTCTCTTTGCCCTTATTTAGCTGTGTATGTACATTTATGGCAGGGGAGTTGGCATCCCCATGAGTGTGATTTAAAGTGAGCCCAAATTGGGATGCCCCGGGGGCCAGGACATAGATACCAACATTTTGGTCCACTATTTCTTTATTTTATTTTATGTTATTTTATTTTTGGATTTTTTTTATATATTTGTGAATGGTCATTTTCTGTCTGGAATATGTTATGTTGTCATGCCATTATTCATTGGATGCCCGAGAAACAGGCCTTCAAATATGCTCAACCCAGATAGGAAAAACCCATTCATTCATTTTGGGACTTGTTGTTATTGATAGAAATCTTATGATATGGAAATTAATGATGGAATGTCTCTCTAGCGCCACCTAGAGGTCACATGGCAGGGAAAACAGAATATGGCAGGGGAAGAACCACTCATGATAAGAAAGAATAATGAAGGAATGTCTCTCTAGCGCCACCTAGAGGAAGATAGCATTCTTAGTTTCTGCTTACTAATAGGTCAAGACAACTGGATTCTCTGTTTAACATACATATAGAAGGAGAAGAGCTTACACTCTAATAGGTTATAAGGGACTATATGGAAGGGAGAAGAGCTTACACTCTAATAGGTTATAAGGGACCATATGGAAGGCATAAGAGCTTACACTCTACTAGGATATAAGGAAAGATACAGAAAGGAGAAGAGCTTACACTCTACTAGGATATAAGGAAAGATACAGAAAGGAGAAGAGCTTACACTCTAATAGGATATAAGGAAAGATACAGAAGGGAGAAGAGCTTACACTCTAATAGGATATAAGGAAAGATACAGAAGGGAGAAGAGCTTACACTCTATTAGGCTTCCCTGTCACTTGTGCTGACCCTTTGCTGAACTAGATATTGCAACATTTATGTATCAGTTCAGGTGCAGGTGCTTGAACAGTTACCATAGCAGCCTGAAAAATCATGACTATTGCTTGTATATTGGCTTTTCATTACCAAGCATTGTCTATGTAATGCATGCATTCATCTGTTAGTAATAGATCAAGGCAACTGGATTCTCCATTTCAGTTATTTCTCTTTGCCCTTATTTAGCTGTGCATGTACATTTATGGCAGGGGAGTCGGCATCCCCATGAGTGTGATTTAAAGTGAGCCCAAATTGGGATGCCCCGGGGGCCAGGACATAGATACCAACATTTTGGTCCACTATTTTTTTATTTTTTTTTAATTTTTTTTTTTATATATTTGTGAATGGTCATTTTCTGTCTGGAATATGTTATGTTGTCATGCCATTATTCATTGGATGCCCGAGAAACAGGCCTTCAAATATGCTCAACCCAGATAGGAAAAACCCATTCATTCATTTTGGGACTTGTTATTGATTGAAATCTTATGATATGGAAATTAATGAAGGAATGTCTCTCTAGCGCCACCTAGAGGTCACATGTTGGGGAAAACAGTGGTTCTTCCCCTGCCATATTCTGTTTTCCCCAACATGTGACCTCTAGGTGGCGCTAGAGAGACATTCCTTCATTAATTTTCATATCATAAGATTTCAATCAATAACAACAAGTCTAAAAACCACTTTGCAGACAAACTGCATGGTCTAGTGGCTCCAAATTTTAGGGTAAACAGACCATATAGTTACAGAGGGAAAGAGACCAAATTTGAATTTGAGGACTGAGATAGGAAATACCCATTCATAAAAGTGCCGTTACCTTTCATAATAATGCCTGGCATACAGCTATGGGCAATTTTACATGATCCAGGCAAAGGCCAGTGGCCAGCCCTGGAGTTTTTTTTTAGATTCCAGGGTTGGCTGTTCTATGTTGGCAGTAGAAAATCACTCTAAAAAAGAATTATCATGGTAATAAAAAATTCAATTCATGAGAAAAAAATCCTGAGAATTTAATTTTTAGTAAATTACTAAAGTGTTAAACTTTTTACCCCCTTTTACCTGTAGTAAAAATTGCCATCGGCTTTCATAATAATGCATAATAATTCCTGTAGTAAAAAGTGCCATTGAGTTTCATAATAATGCCTGGCCTACAGTTCTGGACAATTTTGGATGATCCAGGCAAAGGCCAGTGGCCAGCCCTGGAGTCTTTTTAGATTCCAGGGCTGGCTGTTCTATGTCGTGCAGTAGAAAATCACTCTAAAAAAGAATTCTCATGGTAATAAAAAATTCAATTCATGAGAAAAAATCCTGAGAATTTCACTTTTAGTGAATTATCAGATAGGAAGACAATGAGAGTCAATGGTACTTTTATATTCCTAAAAAAATATTTAACTTTTTACCCCCTTTTACCTGTAGTAAAAAGTGCCATCGGCTTTCATAATAATGCCTAATAATTCCTGTAGTAAAAATTGCCATCGGCTTTCATAATAATGCCTAATAATTCCTGTAGTAAAAATTGCCATCGGCTTTCATAATAATGCCTAATAATTCCTGTGGTAAAAATTGCCATCGGCTTTCATAATAATCCCTAATAATTCCTGTAGTAAAAAGCGCCATTGGCTTTCATAATAATGAATAATAATTCCTGTAGTAAAAAGTGCCATCGAGTTTCATAATAATGCCTAATAATTCCTGTGGTAACAATTGCCATCGGCTTTCATAATAATGCCTAATAATTCCTGTGGTAAAAATTGCCATCGGCTTTCATAATAATCCCTAATAATTCCTGTAGTAAAAAGCGCCATTGGCTTTCATAATAATGAATAATAATTCCTGTAGTAAAAAGCGCCATCGAGTTTCATAATAATGCCTAATAATTCCTGTAGTAAAAAGCGCCATTGGCTTTCATAATAATGCCTAATAATTCCTGTAGTAAAAAGCGCCATTGGCTTTCATAATAATGCCTAATAATTCCTGTAGTAAAAAGTGCCATCGGCTTTCATAATAATGAATAATAATTCCTGTAGTAAAAAGTGCCATCGGCTTTCATAATAATGCCTAATAATTCCTGTAGTAAAAAGCGCCATTAGCTTTCATAATAATGCCTAATAATTCCTGTAGTAAAAAGCGCCATTGGCTTTCATAATAATGCCTAATAATTCCTGTAGTAAAAAGCGCCATTGGCTTTCATAATAATGCCTAATAATTCCTGTAGTAAAAAGCGCCATTGGCTTTCATAATAATGCCTAATAATTCCTGTAGTAAAAAGCGCCATTGGCTTTCATAATAATGCCTAATAATTCCTGTAGTAAAAAGCGCCATTGGCTTTCATAATAATGAATAATAATTCCTGCAGTAAAAAGCGCCATTGGCTTTCATAATAATGCCTAATAATTCCTGTAGTAAAAAGCGCCATTGGCTTTCATAATAATGCCTAATAATTCCTGTAGTAAAAATTGCCATCGAGTTTCATAATAATGCCTAATAATTCCTGTAGTAAAAATTGCCATCGAGTTTCATAATAATGCCTAATAATTCCTGTAGTAAAAATTGCCATCGAGTTTCATAATAATGCCTAATAATTCCTGTAGTAAAAATTGCCATCGAGTTTCATAATAATGCCTAATAATTCCTGTAGTAAAAAGCGCCATCGAGTTTCATAATAATGCCTGGCGTACAGTTCTGGACAATTTTACAATATGATCCAGGCAAAGGCCAGTGGTCAGCCCTGGAGTATTTTTAGATTCCAGGGCTGGCTGCTCTATGCCGTGCAGTAGAAAGTCACTCAAATTCTCATGGTAATAAGAAATTCAATTCATGAGAAAAAATCCTGAGAATTTCACTTTTAGTGAATTACCAGATAGGAAGACAATGAGAGTCAATGGTACTTTTACATTCCTAAAAAAAAATATTTAACTTTTTACTCCATTTTTTCCTGTAGTAGAAAGTGCCATTGGCTTTCATAATAATGCCTAAAAAATAACTGTAGTAAAAAAGTGCCATCAACTTTCCTACAGTTCTGGACAATTTTGGATGATCCAGGCAAAGGCCAGTGACCAGCCCTGAAGTCATTTTAGATTCCAGGGCTGGCCGTCCAGGCCTCTGGTCTGCTGTACTGTCTGTTTAATGGCTTTTTGGGGAAAGGTAGGCTTTTACGTGCAAATGGGGAGTGGTTGCCCACATAGGAGAGCACCCTGAATCGGGATTCCCTCAGGGCATGGAAAAAAAAAACACGATAGCAAACACCCCAGGTTCAATGCCACAGCCCCCATTCCCATAAATGCCGTCTATTGGAGGATAAGATTAGGGGAAGGGGTGATGACAATGAGGTTGTATGGGGCCCGAACTTTACTGCTGACAGCCCTGGGGCCCTGTATATCATTTACGTGTTTGATGTCCAATTTCATAAACCCGAGACCTTTTTGTATTTATTCATTTTTTCTATTTTTCAGGGAAAACAGGACTCCCCTGACCTGTCCTTGCTGCCACAGCACACACACAGTCCTCACCAGACACCTCAAGAGGAAATGCATGCGTCTGTGCAGCGCCGAGGCAATCAGAGCGGCCGTGGACTCGGCTAGACAACGCCTTCTGAAGATTGCAAGGTGGGGCATTAGCATCAGTTATGGGGAAGTCCAGTCTCTCAGATCCTCGGAACAATTCATGTCTTTCTTAGAAGGCCGAGGTTATACGGTGCGCGGCAAGCCGACTGCAAGGTAGGGTTTCCGGTCTGTTTGCCCAAGTCTCTATAATTGTCCAGCCATGATGCTTACAGGGATTTTTCTGCCTAACAGGACTGAAATGCCATCCAGGGCTGCGAGGGCTGGGGGAAATGCCATCCAGGGCTGCGAGGGCTGGGGTTAGTCAAACCCCAGCAGAGGGACCCTCTGTGTCTTTGCCGGTGACCACAGGGGCGAGTCACCACCAAATGGAGAGACCCCCTGTACCTGTGACCACAGGGGCGAGTCACCACCAAATGGAGAGACCCCCTGTACCTGTGACCACAGGAGCGAGTCACCACCAAATGGAGAGACCCCCTGTACCTGTGACCACGGGGGTGAGCCAAGCCCAAGTGGAGAGACCCTCTGAGCCTGCAAGCATGCCAATGACGCAAACCATGGTGGATACTACATTATTATCTATTCTCTTTCAAATGGCCAGGTGACACTTCTAATGACCCTTACTTATGCTTTATAATACCTTGCATGTACTATCCTTTATCCTGTGACTGAAACCTATATGGATCTCTATGTACATTGCAGAGCTTTAGGGAGCGGCACTACTGGACCAGTTTTATTATATCCTGGAGATCGGATGGTGGTCCCACAGCCCTCTGTGCAGAGGTTGGTCTTTTCTCCGTCTGTCCATGTCTCATAAAAGCTGCAGGGATGTCGCTAACGTAGCAATTTCTATCTTACAGAACTGATTTGCCATCGGCAACTGGGAACGCTGGCACGGGTGGGTGGGCGTCGGGCTACCCTGGCCAGGCGACGGTTGTCCCACAGCCCCCTGCGGCAAGGTTGGTTTTTGTTTCGTCTACCTACGTCTCAAAAAAGCTGCAGGTATGATGCTAACCTTGCGATTTCTATCTTACAGAAGTGAAACAACTGTGACCGCTGGTGCCCCCGTGGACCCCGAGCTGGAGACAGCGCATGCACCAGCGCACCAAGTTCATGAAAATGAGGACCCGGTCTCTCCGCATCTCAATGCAGAACACAATGATCAACCAGAGATGCCATCTCGTGCTGCCTCCGCCACAGCAGTAACTGAAGAGGTCACACTGGTCCCAGTGCCACCCGAAGAGATGATTGCCGACCTCCTTGGCGAGGGAAGTGCAGCGCCTGAGCACAGGGAGGATGAGGGCATCGATTTTTGCCGACGAAACCATTGACTCACACACATAGAGGTATAGTTAGCGTGCAGTCTTTAAAGAGGATCAAAAGCAACCCTGAAGTATTTGAGACCTGGAGTCTTTACCCTGTTAGAGGGTAGCGGGGGATGCCGGCCAGCAGCGCTCTCAGATTGGGACCGGGAAGAGGTGAGTTTGTTCGGGTGACCTGGGGGTTTCGCACAGCGGGGCAAGGACCAAAACCCATAACAGTCAAAATCCTGGGTTTTGGTCCACTTTACGGCCTTTTTTGTGTTGTCAAATGCCTTGAGGCTGACCTGTCTGATTTTCCCTTCACCTCTCAGGGTTCTCCAGACGAACTGGAAATGCGATGTAAAGAAGAGGATGAAGGACGCCGGTTTTGACAAAAGGCACTCTTTAAATCACCCCCTGCTCATGGGATTCGCCAATTATTGGTAAAGAATCCCACCCAGGAGGTAGAAAACGTCGCGCGATTCCTTTATTTCATGAACCCGGAGCAAGCGAATTTGGAATTCGTGAAGAACATAGAGAAAACCCAGCTGTTCCTTACAAAGCTGCGGGAGCTCAAACTGTCCATGCAAACGATAAGCAATTACTTGAAACACATTCGGAGGTTTCTCAACTTTCAGCTGAAGGCCACCAACCTCGCAATAGAAAACCCCACCATGTTCAATCACTGCAATTATTTTGTCAGCGTCACGGAAGATATTCAGAAAAGGCTCTGTAAGGGAATTTCTGAGGAAGTGATACGCAAAAGGTGAGTCAACCGCTGATATCATCTTCTCTAATAAGACTAATTAATGATTAATCACTCACAGAATAATAAGGTTGATAAATAAGTTTTGTTAACAATAATATTTAATTATATTATATATATTTATATATAATTATAGTAATATTTAAAAAGCAGTATTCACGAGATGTATTTTATAAGTTTTAAATAAAATAGCGGTCTTAATGTTTAAAAAAAAAAAAAACTTCCACCCCTGCGGTGGCAGCACGGACAGTGCACAAAACTGCTTCACCCGCTCTTTGCTCATGGCCGCCCGTTCAAGTGAATGGGCTGGAGCGGCCTGCGCAAAGAACGGGGGGAGGCCGCTCGGTGCAGCAGTGCAAGATTGCGGCACCCAGTGGATTTAGCGCTAAAGACATTTATGGAATTTTTTATTTTTATTTTTTGCATTACCAGACACATTGCTTTGACCACTTCAAACTACACGATAGAGGACTGCCGCAAAGTTCTGGAGGTCGCCAAACCCTCCTTTTTAAAAAGTCTCAAAAGAGCCGAGGGTGGAAAGGAAAATGAAAAAGACCGGCTGGAAATTCTTTACTACCTGGAGTCGTTGCTCATTTTGCAAAATCTCCAAAGGCCGTGAGTAGTGAAAAATGTATTGGTAGGTACCTCTTCCTCCTTTTTTGTGTTTCTTTTTTTGATTTTCAGAGGCTAAATTGTTTACACCCATTGACCCACAGGTTTCTGAATGGAAGGCGAGGAGTCCATGCACCTACGAGGGTGACAATTTAGTGATCATTGGCGTCAAAAATAAAACCGCGTCCCAGCAAGTGGCATCGTTTGCGCTTAATAAGGAGGAAGAAAAGGTAGGATTTCCCCAAAGCCTTTTCCCTAATTCACAGGCTGGCAAATGTGACTCTCCGGCAATTTCATGATGTCGTTTCTCTTTGCTCCTTCCAGTGGTTTACGGTCTACTACGAAAAAGTGAGGCCTAACTTTCTACGTCAAGACTCCCCAAAGGACGTATTCTTCCTGTCCACCACGGGCAGTGCAATTTATAATATTACTAACGATATGAGGCGTTATCATATAAAGTGAGTTTTTTTTTATAAAGGCACACGCTTTGAATTAATGGCACGCTTCATACGCTTTATTTCTGCATTGCTCTCCAGGTATAATCTTCCACACGTGTCCAGTCAGGTGGTCAGGAGGGTCTGTGGACAGTATCTAAGTATTCAGACACGCAAAAGTCTATATTCGCAAAGTACCTCTCTCATTCCAATATGACGGCTGAAAGAAATTACAGGGAGAAGACCCAGTATGATATTTGCCACGGCTATAAGCTGGTGACCCAAGCGGGGGCAGGACGTGTTAGGGCACCTCCAGCAAACTCATCGAGGTGCGTGGCAGTGTGTGTGTCTGTACCTGCTTAGCTATACTTTGGGGGCATTGACCTTTTTTTACACACCAAGGGTGTGGTGACCTTTGATTTTAGTGTGTGTGTGTGTGTGTGTGTGTGTGTGTGTGTGTGTGTGTGTGTGTGTATATAAAGTGGTTAATGGGGACTTTCCCCTTAGGCTACCCTTAGAATGTATTTTTAGGCAAAGATGGGGCCGAGTCTGCTGAGGCAGCATACGATGGTGCCACAAGTACAGAAAAGTGCCATGTGAACAAAATCATTTACCACTGGACATTGATTCAGAGCAAAAAGTGTACAGAAATAGGATGCAGGCAGTAAGGCCTTCTGTGATGCCCAGCGAGACACCAGCCTTCTGTAAGCAGGCAACCCCCAATCTCCACCGCCGCTTCTGCCTATAGTCAAGCCCCCGTTTGCCGGGACGCTAGGTACGCCTCACCGGACACGGTTACCCCCAGGTCTTAATAGGCGCAAAGGATGGCTGCTTACGGTGAAGGCCGATGAACCACGATGGTATCCCAAAGCCCAGGTCGTTCACAGGTAGTCAATCCGGAGGGTGCGTCAGAGTACAGGGAGGAGACAGGTGCGTAGTCAGGGGTAGCCAAAGTGTCAAGCCGGGAGGTCAGAGATCGCAGGGTATCCAGAGGGGCAGGCAGGTTCGTGGTCAGACAAAGCAGAGGTCGGTACAGGCAGCAGACAGGAATGGTCGATCAAACCGGGTAGGAACCAGATAACAACTAACAGAATCACACCCTAATCACAAGCGACTATCACGGGCACTGAGTGCTGGGCTGACTCCATATTTATTGGGGAATCGACCAATGGCCACCCTGGGGGGGAGTGTATGTGCTGATTGGGGCAACTTACAACACTGTGAGTGATTGGAGGCACTATCCAGGGGCTGGTCAGTCTTGGCTGAAAGGCTGATCAGCCCCTGATTCCCATCAGGTGTGGAGCACTCTGTGCTGCCTGCGACTCGCAGCACAGCGCCTCCTAGACTGCGGGACGCGCGTCTGCACAGCTAGAGAGGGGCGAGGGAGGCTGCCAGAGTGGCGCGCCGCCCTGCGGACGCTCGCCGCCGCCCCCCTGGCAGAGGTAAGTTCCTTACACCTTCCTTTTGTGTTTTGATTTGTGGTGAAAATAAAGGTGATGCAAGGATTTCACTTCCTCGGGACACCGACCCATCTGCACAGCAGAATGGCGGCTCCTCTAATTTTCTGCTGGGTGAAAAAAGAGTTTGTATTTAAGCAAAAAATAAAACAGCAGTGTGGCCTATAGGAGTGGTTCAGGCAGCAGCGCCATGTTTTTTTCACACACGGGCATCCCATAAAGAGGGAGACTCAAGGGAGGTGGTTGCTCTTCTAACACTGTGTTAGCATCGCTATAGATGTCAAGTTCCTTTACCCAAGCCCTATCCATGAAATAAAATAATAACCTGCTCCGAAGCACACCTGTACCACTGACTTATTCATAGGATATCATGAAAGAGGGAATCCCAATAAAGAAGGGCATGGGGTGTGTTACGAGCATTGTAATGTCCCATGTCTGCTTGCTAAACTTCTTGTCCCCCTGGACAAAGGCATGGGGGTACTGCTGGGCCTGAGCCAGCCATTTCCTGGGGGCTGATGGGGGTGGTGAATACCTGCTCAACAGCATCATAGCTCTGCTTCCTAACCTTAACTTTGTTTTCCACAGAGATGAAGAAACTGCAGCAAACGAGGCCCCCGAATCCCCTGGACCAACAGGAACCTGTACACCATCGCCCCAGCCTGGCACATCAAGGTAATTTAGTGGAGCTGGAGGGGGGATCTTATAGATGTGATGGGAATGGCTTGGGTCGGGAGCACCCCCTCAGCTGCAGGGATGGGACTGATGATCATGGGGATGGATCGTGGAAAGGTAAGTAATTGCGGGCCACTGCGAGGGGCTCACACAGTGGGGCGTGCCCCAGTTTCTCTTAGTGGGTAGAGCCGGTGATCGGTCCACTCCAAAGTGTCTCCAAGTCCAGGATTTTCACTATCCCGGGTTTAGTTTCTTTAGCTATGGGCACCCCTTTATTTGGGATGCTCCCCATGTAGTGTGGATGTATTGCCCCGGCAGCATCCCAATGTGGGATGCTCCAAAATGCGTAACTCCCAGCATCGCCCATAAAAACATACTTTTCCCCAGTCCCACGGCACATACGTGGACTGGCGTTTAATGGGCATTGCACGCCATGCATGAGTGTAGCTGCATCCCCGGCTCCCTTTAGAAAATGATGCTGGGGATGCATCCAGCATGATTTACTTTGCTGTGGGGGCTTTGGCATTGCGATTTGGTATACAGATGCTGGCCCTGGAATCTCTATATAATGCAGGCCCTGCCATGTTGGGTTTTGCTCCACTTTAAGTTTAACACCGGGGTGCTGCTAGAGATCAGCCATAAACACAGGCAAATGCTTATAATAAACACGTGTGTCTCATGTATATTTCTGCTCTCAGGTTAGTGACATGATGGAAAGGGTTAAAGCAGCTAGAGTCTGCAGAGCCCCAATAATCTGATACAATCAGGGGGGGTTGCCATAGTGATCCCTGCACCTGGCCCAAGTTTGATACATTGTGGGGAGAACATGCACAGGCCAAAGATGGTGGGGACATGTGGCTGCTGAATTCTACACTATTGGCAAGGTGAGATCATCTGGGGAAGGGGGTGCATCACTATTTGGGGTACCGTGGGGGCAGACCACATGCCGGCCATTATATCTTTTATATCACAGGGCTTCACTTGTCTAATTTGTGCTGTCATGTTAGTGACATGATGGAAAGGGTTAAAGCAGCTAGAGTCTGCAGAGCCCCAATAATCTGATACAATCAGGGGGGGTTGCCATAGTGATCCCTGCACCTGGCCCAAGTTTGATACATTGTGGGTGTCCAGGCCTAAGTCACAGCAGCTCATTTTCTGCTTCCTCAAGACACTGGAAGGACTGGTAAAACTTTTCTAGTCTATTCTATTCTATCCCTCTTAGGTTCTGTTCCACTTTCAAATGCCCAAAGTGAAAAGCCCCACCCCGGGGTTTTTTAACTATCCCTTGTTCTGACCCGTGCCCATGGGGCATCTAATTTTGGCAGGGCCCACTGCATGACACCCCTTAGATCACCTCACCAGACATGTCTCTCCTCTAATAAGCTTCTTTGGTCCTGCACATCAATGTGCGGCTGGAGAAGCTTAAAGTGGACCAAAACCCAGCACCATTGATTCCCTCCCCATGGGGCATTCAACATCGGGACGCCCTACTGTGTGTATCCCCCCAGGTCACCTGACCAGTGCCCACGGGGCATCTAATGTTGGCATTTTTGTGTGATTAGTAATGGTCTGTTTTGTGCTCCAAATGAGTAAATAGCGTTAAAGAGGAACAACACCCTGAATTTTCACTTTTCAGGGGGTTGTTCTCCTCCATGGTGGGATCCCAAACCGGGACGCCCTGCTGTGTGTATCCCCCCAGGTCACCTGACCAGTGCCCACGGGGCATCTAATGTTGGCATTTTGTGTGGTTAGTAATGGTCTGTTTTGTGCTCCAAATGAGTAAGTAGCGTTAAAGAGGAACAACACCCTGAATTTTCACTTTTCAGGGGGTTGTTCTCCTCCATGGTGGGATCCCAAACCGGGACGCCCTGCTGTGTGTATCCCCCCAGGTCACCTGACCAGTGCCCACGGGGCATCTAATGTTGGCATTTTGTGTGATTAGTAATGGTCTGTTTTGTGCTCCAAATGAGTAAATAGCGTTAAAGAGGAACAACACCCTGAATTTTCACTTTTCAGGGGGTTGTTCTACACGGAGGTATCCCAAATCGGGACGCCCTACTGTGTGTATCCCCCCAGGTCACCTGACCAGTGCCACGGGGCATCTAATGGCATTTTGTGTGATTAGTAATGGTCTGTTTTGTGCTCCAAATGAGGAAATAGCGTTAAAGAGGAACAACACCCTGAATTTTCACTTTTCAGGGGGTTGTTCTCCTCCATGGTGGGATCCCAAACCGGGACGCCCTGCTGTGTGTATCCCCCCAGGTCACCTGACCAGTGCCCACGGGGCATCTAATGTTGGCATGCCCCGCTGAATGACACCCCATGTACAAACCTCACCAGACACCAGAACCTAACCAGCTTCATGCACATCAATGTGCGGCTGGAGATGCTTAACATGGACCAAATCCCATCATAATCGGCCCTGGAATTTACAAGATTCCCTGGCCGATGGATTCCCTCCCCCAGGCATCCAATATTGGGATGCCCCACTGTGTGAAACCCCCAGGTCGCCCTATTCACTTGCCTTGCTTCCGAGGCCAATGGCGCTTACGCAAGCCGTGGCTGCATCACAGCTATCCCTCTAGCAGGGCGCGTGCCCTCACCAGGGATTTGTGAATGGCCGACGTGTGCACGCTCCCTGTTAGAGGGAAGCGGGGGATGGGGCTGCCAGCGTGCTCGGAGCCGCTTTCCTTGGATGTTGTGATGTCAGCGGCGACGAGCGGCTGCACATGTGCCCTAGGAGCGGGAAGAGGTGAGTAGTGATTGACAATCCGGGGGGTTGAATCTTTAATTTTCCAGTGCCGGCACTCTTGGGTTTTGTTCTACTATAAATCCCCAGTTTTGGGACACTTTAAACTATCCTGTGTTTGGTCTTTTGTCCTGGGGTCCAGACAATAGTCCGCCAGGAGCAAAGAATTCTCCGTGTTCATCACAATCATGGCTACACTTCCTTGTAGTTTCTCCAGCCGCACATTAATATCCAGCCAGAAAAAGCTCATTGTAGGAGAGCCGCGGCCTGGAACATGGCTGAGTTATGTGTAGCCACCCATCTGGGAGTTTCACCAAATACTGATTTAGGCCCGACTATGTCTACCCCTGGAGATAGAGGTATTGAAAGGCTTGGCAGTTCCTGATCACCAATGTCAGAGCTCTGCTCGCTAACCTTAACATTCATTTTGACAGAGATGAAGAAACTGCGGCAGAAGAGGCCCCCAAATCCCGTGGCCCATCACGAATCCGTGGCCCTCGCCCCCAGCCTGGTAGAGCAAGGTCATTTAGTGTAGCAGTTTAGGGGGGCGCTCTATTTCTGACTTTCTGCCTGCTAAGTCAATACGTTATGTTTTCTGCAGACGCCGACAAGTGTTATCAAGTGAAGAAGACAACGGTGAATCATCCGCGGAGGAATTGGACAGCGACGATAATGTGTACCGGCAATCAAGGTGCGTAGATACTTGACTCTGTGTAACATAACCCTAAACAGCCAGCCCTGGAATCTCCAAGATTCCTTGCATGGCCACTAGCCTTCCCCTGAGGCCGCCTCTTGTTCTCCTCATTGATTCAAATCATAGCTGTTTGCCCAGTGACTTAGTTATGGCAATGAGCTCCGATTGGACTAGAGCCAGTACATGCACCTTTCGACCGTAAAGAAGTGATTTATGGGAGATCTGGGGGCATGGCAAAATAGGGATGCCTCCGGTGCACAGAACAGAACTAGGGATAGTTAAAATCAGGGGTCGTGTCCCACTTTGCAAAAATCCCCTTACCCTCAGCTGATGTGTGCAGAAATTGGCAGTCGTGCACATAACACTGGACCAAAACCCATGATTGTTGATTCCCTTGATTGCGTGAGCTGTGGGCGCGTCCTCGCTATCCCTCTAGCAGTGCGCGTGCCTCCTGCAGGCAAGAGCAACACCCTGGACCATCAAAATAATAAAAAGACTATCCCAGAAAGTAGTCCACCAGCACAATTTTCCGCAGGAAAAGCTAAACAATATCCTAGAGCAGCGGTACTCAATTGGCGGACTGGGGTCCGAATGCGGACCTCGGTGCCAAATTTCTGGACCCCTGACTTGACAGCCCTGCACTTAGTTGCTTCTGTGTTGCCATGCTCAGCGCTGCCCCTTTACAGATTGGCGTTGTAGTTGTTGGTCTCCCTGCCAGTGTCATGACTCCCTGGCACCTAGCATTGCAATATGAAGTACTGCACGGACAGGAAGTGGCATTGCAAGGTATAATCCACCCCCAATGTGCTGATTTCTAACTATCCATCCCCCCTGACAGCGCCCCATTCGGACCTCCGCCTCTCACCAGATGCCTGTAAATGGACCTTTACAAGAAGTGGTTGAGTACCCCTGTCCTAGAGTCTCATAGACTCCAGGGCCGGTTTTGGTCCTCTGGGGTGCTACTAGAGCCCTGCAAAATAGCATACATACAGGGGTTGCCACGGTGACTCCCCCACCCTGCCCAAGTTTTAAACCTTATGGAGGGAATGTGATTTCAAGCTGCTCATCTTGTGCTTTTCTTCAACCTCTAAGCGGACCAAAACCGGACCTAGTGTTTATAAGACGCTAGGTGTGATTAAGCATGCACACGCCTAGTGGAGACATCTCATGTATGGTTCTACTGCTCCGCGTGGCCACGTAACTGAATTGCTGCTGGGCTCAGCCCCACAGCTGAGAGATGCAAAGAATGCTCCGCGTTCATCACAATCATGGCTACACTTCCTTGTAGTTTCTCCAGCCGCACATTAATATCCAGCCAGAAAAAGCTCATTGTAGGAGAGCCGCGGCCTGGAACATGGCTGAGTTATGTGTAGCCACTCATCTGGGAGTTTCACCAAATACTGATTTAGGCCCTACTATGTCTACCCCTGGAGATAGAGGTATTAAAAGGCTTGGCAGTTCCTGCTCACCAATGTCAGAGCTCTGCTCGCTAACCTTAACATTCATTTTGACAGAGATGAAGAAACTGCGGCAGAAGAGGCCCCCAAATCCCGTGGCCCATCACAAATCCGTGGCCCTCGCCCCCAGCCTGGCAGAGCAAGGTCATTTAGTGTAGCAGTTTAGGGGGGGGGGCGCTCTATTTCTGACTTTCTGCCTGCTAAGTCAATACGTTATGTTTTCTGCAGACGCCGACAAGTGTTATCAAGTGAAGAAGACAACGGTGAATCATCCGCGGAGGAATTGGGCAGCAAAGATAATGTGTACTGGCAATCAAGGTGGGTAGATTCTTGGCTCTGTGTAACATAACCCTAAACAGCCAGCCCTGGAATCTGCAAGATTCCTTGGATAGCCGCTACCTTTTCCCTGAGGCATTCCTTCTTTGGAATGCCGCCGCTTTTTCTCCCCATTGATTTAAATCAGAGCTGTTTGCTGAATGACTTAGTTATGAGTTATGGCAAAGGGCTCCGATTGGACTAGAGCCGTGCATTCACCTTTCAACTGGGGGGTTCACACAGTGGGGCATGGCAAAATAGGGACGCCCCCGGTGCGCAGAACAGAACAAGGGATAGTTAAAATTAGGCGTCTTGTCCCACTTTGCAAAAATCCCCTGGCCCTCAGCTGATGTGTGAGGAAATTGGCAGTCGTGCACATAAAACTGGACCAAAACCCATGACGGTTGATTCCCTCCGGAGCATCCAAAATCGGTACGTCCCACTGTGTGAAACCCTCCCCAGGTCTCTCAATGCACTTACCTTGCTTCCCAGTCTGAGCGCGCATGCACGAGCCGCGGGCGCATCCCCGCTATCCCTCTAGCAGGACACGTGCCCACAGCAGGCATTTGTGATTGGCTGGCGCGGGCACGCTCCCTGTTAGCGGGAAGTGATGGGTATGGCCGCCAGCGCTCTCGAACTGAAGGTTTAGATGATGTAATGTCAGCGGATCGGTGTGCCCTGGGGGAGAAGGACAAAACCCAGGATTTTGACTATCCCCCCACTTTAACATTCATTTTCTTCTTTTTTTTTTATTTTTTTTTTTTTTGTTAAGAATAACATTGTCCCCGGAAAGGAGGGAAGTTATGACCAGATCCAAGAAGCAGCATGAAGGAGGAGGAGACTCACCCAGGTCAGTATATCACTCCATTCATTCCTAAAATAAAATCACTAAAATCACCAATGGGCCACTATAACCATAAGTAACCCGTCTTATTCCTTTTCTTCAAAGGGCAAAACGTGGCAGAGAGACGCCAAGAGCGAGCAACAGGCCTGTTGCGACCAGAAATCACCGGCAGTGAATCGGCGGAGGCGTCCGAAAAAATAACAGTATTTTTTTTTTTTTATCAGAAATGATTCCATGTTTTTTCACCACGTGAGCAAGTACGGCAAACCACAGTTGTCCCCAGATATGTCTGACCACAGCAGAGCATGCTCCATGACATGGCCCTTCTAGATCAGCCACACCAAGGTTGGAGAAATTTAGTGTGTTCCTGGAGATGGACTTTAATAACCTTGCCCCTCTTTGTTCTACCACAATCCATTTGAGTGACCCTTCCCCTATGGCCAGCGGTAAATGGTCCGTGGCGACACCTGCCATATATTTGTATGTCATGAGGCCCTTATTCCATTAGGCATGTGGAGGACATCTGTGCTCATGCTCTCCACTCACATGCAGGGAAATTGTGAGCGCTGCACCCTCATGATGCTGCAGGCAGGGCATACTAGCATACTATGGGTGCTACACCCTCATGATGCTGCAGGCAGGACATACTAGCATACTATGGGTGCTACACCCTCATGATGCTGCAGGCAGGACATACTAGCATACTATGGGTGCTGCACCCTCATGGTGCTGCAGGCAGGACATACTAGCATACTATGGGTGCTACACCCTCATGATGCTGCAGGCAGGGCATACTAGCATACTATGGGTGCTACACCCTCATGATGCTGCAGGCAGGACATACTAGCATACTATGGGTGCTGCACCCTCATGGTGCTGCAGGCAGGACATACTAGCATACTATGGGTGCTGCACCCTCATGGTGCTGCAGGCAGGGCATACTAGCATACTATGGGTGCTGCACCCTCATGGTGCTGCAGGCAGGGCATACTAGCATACTATGGGTGCTGCACCCTCATGATGCTGCAGGCAGGGCATACTAGCATACTATGGGTGCTGCACCCTCATGATGCTGCAGGCAGGGCATACTAGCATACTATGGGTGCTGCACCCTCATGATGCTGCAGGCAGGGCATACTAGCATACTATGGGTGCTGCACCCTCATGATGCTGCAGGCAGGACATACTAGCATACTATGGGTGCTGCACCCTCATGATGCTGCAGGCAGGGCATGCTAGCATACTATGGGTGCTGCACCCTCATGATGCTGCAGGCAGGGCATGCTAGCATACTATGGGTGCTGCACCCTCATGGTGCTGCAGGCAGGGCATGCTAGCATACTATGGGCAGCGTTTCACAGGCGGATGCGAGGAACTCACCTGAAAGCGCTAGAACTCCGCATCAACGCTGGTGTGAAACCACTTTTAGGGCAATGGTTTATTGTCTCTGTTGCTCATGGTTCTAGCTAGGTGTTGGTCGACTGACAAGTGCTAAGGTGAAACACCTTCACCTCATTATGATGCAGCGCCACATGGGGGGGGGGGGGGGGGCTTAACCCAAATGTAGTAATCCATCTGTTTGTTCAGTAGGGCAGTTCTTAGACCAAAATTCACAATTGGTGGTAAGTACCTTTGCCAATCCCAGTCACAAGGTTATTATATATTTCTGCCAATCCCTCTCTGGACACTCTAGGTGCCACAGATCTTCCTTTCTTACAAGGTCTCTCCTTAGCACTGTGATCTCTCCTTTCTCCTGCTGGTTACTACGACTCCCCTCTTGCATTATTAGTCACTTTTCTCTCAGGTTAACAATTAGAAGAACAGGATATAACCTGCAATATTGCTTGGGGTCTCCCTTAACCCTTTCAGTGCCAAGCTCATAGTTTCTACATGCTCGCTTCCACTCCTTTGAAGTTCCAAGCACGTAGGAACTACCTGCCTGACCCCCCCCCCACCCCCGCTTCATTAAAATCCAAAACACTGACCTGACCCCTCGTTGGATCCGGCCGGGTCTCCTCTTTACCCTGGGGCCATCCAATCCCCCTGCTTTTTGATGGGTTCTGCCATCTTAACAGACACTATTGGATGATGTCACCCGGTGGGCCTCATCTTGGCTCCCGGAGGATTCGCTCTCGGATGCACGGAAATCGCTGGGCAGAGCAGTAGGGGGGTAGTGGATGATCTCATCCCCTGCACCCCCTCCTCTGGCCGGCAATCACCGCATCTGTCATAGGATCGCCGTGGGACACAGGAACTGATAAAAGTATTATTATTTTTTAATAAAATACATTTTTGTGTGGTGTTTTTTTTTTTCCACTGTTAACCCTTTGCGAATTGATAAGGGGTCCATGAGACCACTATACCAGTTCACAGGGCTCTGGGTCTGGCAAGTCACCCCCCCCCCAAAAAAAATGGGGTTCCTATGTCATTTTTTTTTAAATTAACCCCATGTTACCTTTCACTTAGCAGGTATAAAAGGCTTCCAGCAGCAGCAGCAGCAGGAGAGCTAAAGCTAAAGTAATCAGCAATCTGTCATTCATAGGTGCGGGCCTACTAGGATTTTGCCCGGTAAGCCCTATAGGGCCAGAACCACTTTGCAGGCAAACCACGTGGGGTGGCATCAATAAAATTTCAGGGTAAACAGGTCAAACCTTTTCCTGAAGAAACAACCCAATTTCAGATATAAAATCCCTTACAAAGTCAATTTACCCATTCCAGATTTTTTGATCCCCTTGTAGGTCACCCCGAGAAGGGCCAAGCATTATACCCCAGGGCTCTTCCTGCAGCTAAGGACCAGTACTGCATTATGTGAGAATTTTGGGCTCCTAATTAATAGGATGCCTAAGAAGCATTTGAAAGGGCCCCATTTCATGTTCACACCAGAGCTTACTAATTGTGTATGTATATTCATACATACATGCAAATCAGAGCTGTTTGCCGGTTGACATTGTCACAGCAAATGGCTCTGATTGGAGCAGTACCATCACATGTGACCTCTGACCCTGAGTTATGTGTGATCTGGGGGTTTTCACACAGTAGAACATCCAGAAAAGCGATGCCCCGGGTCACAGGTCAAAACTAGGTACGGTCAAAATCCAGGTTTTTTTTCCCCTCTCCCCTGCTTATGTACGCGTAAATATGTAGTCTTGTTCATTAACGTATGTGTATTTATTTCAGTGTCAGAATACCCTTCAAAATTCAAAACGTGACCAAGTTCAAGAAGCAGTATGATGAAGGAGATTCACCCAGGCCAGTATATCACTCGATAGAGTTCTGAAAAAAAAAAAAAATACCTCAGCAATCCCCAAAATCGGTGTGCCCCTATAACCAAAAGTAACCCATCTCATTATTTTTCTTCAAAGCTTCGCCGTGTAAGAGATTCGCCGAGGGCAAGCAACAGGCGAGATGTGTCCTGGAAAATACCAGAGATCGTGTTGATGTTCCTGGACAGAACAATAGCCATGTTTTTCACTATATCCAGTCCAGGTCGTCCCACATGTCATTACTTCTGGCATGACCTGGACTGGATATATTCAAAAACAGTTCTACAGGTGAGTTTAACAGAATTGTATTTTTCACTATATCCAGTCCAGGTCGCCCCAGAAGTAATGATATTTCGGATGACCTGGACTGGATATATTCAAAAACAATTCTACAGGTGAGTTTCACAGAATTGTATTATTCTAAGTATGTCACACCCCACTTCAATCATTAATTATTACACTTGGGGTTATACTCACCGCTAGGTGGCAGTGTTGCAGAGAATCTCCAAAAAAGCAACAGGCCCCTCCCGGTCTATACATACCTGGTATCTCCCAACAATTTCCCAGTGTTATTCTCTGCAAGGTGGCGACAAGACAGAAGAAAGAAGTCTCCTGCTTGCAGGTAGCCGGGGTATCACCCCGCCCCCCCCCCTACGGTCTATTTCTGCCCGGCTCTTTTGTTCCTTTATCCCCTATTTAATGGTAGCCTCCCAGCTTAGGCTGTAGGTCGGGCAAGGGTAGATGGCACTCAGAGTGCCTAGGAGATTAGCTCCTCCACTCGACCCCATATTATGGGGCATAGTGGTGATCCGGTTTGGTGATCCGGACGTGGGATGCCCCAGCCCTTATATTCCCCCTTTAGGTTTTCTTTCCTGTTTAACCCCATCTGGTCTCTATCCCATTCTTTGGAATGTGTGTGGCTGTTATTGTGTGTGTGTGTGTTTGGGGCAGGGACGGGTGGCCTGTGCGGCGCTGGCCCGTCTGCATCTGCCTCTTACTGGGGCTTGGGGGCTTCTAGCCCCTGTGTTTTCACTGTGGGGACGGGTCGAGCGGGGGTTCCGCGGCCCACCGCCCGTTCTGGATGACTGTGTGTTTGGACGGGCGCCATGTTCGGGCGCCCGTCTTTACTTTATTTGCCTCAGGGCTGTGTGTCTCGGTGGGCGGGGCCTGGTGGCGCGCTGCGCCGCCGGCCCGCCTGGGTGCTAGGGTGCCGTGGACTGGGAGTCCCGCTGGCGGTTGTTTGAGCGGGCGGGACGGGCGGCATGTGTGCCGCCGGCCCGCCTGATGGCCTCTGCGGGCGCCATTGCTTGCGGCGCCCGCTGCTCGCTCGGCAGTTTGGGGGGCGGGGCCGCGTCTGGCGCGGCCCGCGCCGTGTCTGGCAGGTTGGGGGGGCGGGGCTACAGCAGTCCCGCGCTTCTGGCGGGCCCGCCCCTCGTCTCCGTCTCGTTTTCTGGCCGGCGGGCGCCATTTTCGTTCGGTAAGGTAGGCTGCGGCTGGTCATTCGGGGTCTGTTATTGTGCGGCTTGAACGCTGTTTTAGTGACAGCGTTCATTTAAGAGGGCGGCTGTTGTAGTCTATATTACTGGCATTAAAGGCTTACAGGGTCTATGACCCTTTCCCTTCCCTCCCCCTCCTCCCCCCCCCTCCCGTGGGGGCGATGGCAGGGTGCCTCAGCCGTGGTTTTTTGGGCATGCTGACTGGAGGTGCCTTCTTGTGCCCATGTTTTTTGTTTATGATTGGCCCTGTAGCTTTGCTTTGTCGTTAGCCTGTCCTCCTTTTTTTGTTTTAGCGTGATTGTGTGTGCCATGGATTGACTGTTGCTATTCTAAGTATGTCACACACCCCACTTCAATCATTAAATATTACACTTGGGTTATACTCACCGCTAGGTGGCAGTGTTGCAGAGAATCTCCAAAAAAGCAACAGGCCCCTCCCGGTCTATACATACCTGGTACCTCCCAACAATTCCCCAGTGTTATTCTCTGCAAGGTGGCGACAAGACAGAAGAAAGAAGTCTCCTGCTTGCAGGTAGCCGGGGTATCACCCCGCCCCCCCCCCCCTCCATGGTCTATTTCTGTCCGGCTCTGTTTATTCCATTTCCCTCGTATAACTGGCAGCCTCCCAGCTTAGGCTGTAGGCCGGACGAGGGTAGCTGGCACCCTTGGTGCCTAGGAGATTAGCTCCTCCGTTCGACCTCATATTATGGGGCATAACGGTATTCCGGAGTGGTGATCCGGACGTGGGATGCCCCCATTTACCTAGCAGTTAGATAGCCTTTTACATGAGGTGATCTGGGCATGGGACAGTGGTCTACTCTCTTGCACCGGTCATGAGTGACTGTGTGTGTTTGCGGCTTGTCAGGCGATCCGGCCCGCTGCGGGTGTTTTTGTACTTGGGTGCATGATGGCGCCGTTTTGCGCAGGATTCCTCTCAGGAGCCGAGGGGCGGGGTCACGCGGCACGCTGCGCCGCGGGCCCGCCTGGTTGTGAAGCGCAGAGTTCGGCGCTTGCTGCTCTGCGTTATTGTCAGCGGGTGTTTGTGTATGTTTTATGGCGTGTACACTATTGGGGACCGGCCGGTAGCTCCGCCGGTCCTGTTAGGCGGGGATGTGAGCACTGTTCTCGCAGGGCCAGACGCTCGGCGATGCTGGAGAGGGGCGGGACCGCGTCGTGCGCGGTCCGCGCGGTGGTTGGTCGCGTTAGGGAGGGACGGGGCTAATACGGCTCCCGCGCTTCCAGGGGCACGCCTTCCTCCTTCCTCTCCTGAGCGGCGCTGTGTTCTGGCCGCCATCTCGCTGCGGTGTGTCGGTCGCGCTGAGGCAGTGCTCTCCTTCAGGTAGGCTCGTTTGTTTCCCTTGTCAGGACGGGGGTAGCCTACGGAGATTGTCTAGTTAGATATGCTTCTCTTTCTCCCCCGCTTGATTATCCCCCTTTCCCCTCCCCCTCGCTCCCACCTTTTGGAGGTGATGGCAGGACCTATTAACCATCTTCTTAGATTTGTGGTTAAAGGTGGGGGGGAGACGTTTTCAGTGGGTATAAATTGTATGATTATTGTATTTACATGTGTATTGTTGTGCCCGGAATGATTGTTGTCCCTGTTTTTGTGTCTTTCAGATCCTGGGACCCCATCTTACAGGGCTCTCCCGGTCTTATATACCTGGCTAGTTTGGGAAATTTGGGATATTTGTCTGTTTAAATCCCATGGTCAGGGTGGTATAGAATTATAGCTAGATAGGTAATTAAAGGGGCATCCCGGGTCGCTTACTGCGTAAATCCCTGGGTTCTGCGAATACCATAAATTTCACCATATGGAGGCTGCCAAAGATACCGGAAACGGTCCTTCGGGACAATCCAGGCTGTGTGGGGGTTGTGGGACTCCGCTCCCGGGGGATGATGTCATTATATGTATTCCATGTGCGCAGCGGAACATTGAGCGCCAGTCCGGCACCCCGGTGCCTGGTACTTCATCGGCCGCGCCATCTCCCTCTCCTCCTCGCCTGTTCCGGACCCCGTGTGACGTTGTCATGGGTGGGGATTCGCAATCTGAGGTGTGCGCCCGCTTGGCCAACCTCGAGAAAATGTTTTCCGCTATGTCCGCTCAGAAGGCTCCGGCTAAGCGTAAACACCTATCTCCGCCTCCGCCGGACTCTGACGAGGAGGTTGTTGAGGATCTGGATTGGTCAGATCGTCCCCTTGAAGAGGGTGAGCTTGTGGAGGATTTGGATGATTCAGAGGGCCAGCAGGTTGACTTGATGAAGCGTTGGTCTGTCCCTCCTGAGGTGGATGCTCCGGTCTTGGGACTGTCTAATACGGCGGTTGTTCATTCTCCTGACACTACTTCTCTCAAGGGCGGCGAGGATCGCCGGATTGATCAGCTGGCCCGCCATGGTTTTGTCTGTGCGGGTTCGGTTTTGAGGCCGGTTTGTGCTTCGGCTCTTTTGACTTTGGCGGTTAGGTCTATTGTCAGGGATTTATGTGTGGATCTTGATCCCTCTGGTGATGAGTTTCTTGCGCTTAAGCGTTGTGACTCCTTCTTGTCGTTTATTCTGACCGCTCAGGATGATGCCATGTTGATGTGTGGCAGGGCTTCTGCTCTGTTGGTGGCTATTCGCCGCTCTGTGTGGTTGAGACAGTGGACGGCTGACTAAAAGATCGCTCACGGCTCTTCCCTTTTTGGGTTTGAGGCTTTTCGGTGAAAAGCTGGATTCTGTTGCCAAGGGAGGTAACTTACCTCAGCGCAAGAAATTTCGCCGTTCCTTTCGGGGGGCGGCCCCCTTCAATCCGTCCTTTCGGGGAGCCAGAGCCGGCAGGGGTGCGGGCTTCTCGGCCTCCAGGGGCGCAGGTTGGAATAGGGGTAGAGGCCGTGGCCGTCCCGTTCACGCCTGGGGCGCCAAGTCCAAGTCAGCTGCCAAGCCTGCTCAGCAATGAGGGGGCGCCCTCACCCGTACGGGTGGGGGGACGGTTGCGACTCTTCTCCCGGGTTTGGGACCAGGAGGTGGATCCGGGAGGTGGTGTCGGCCGGTTACAAGCTGGAGTTCGAGTCCCGCCCTCCTTCAAGGTTTTTCAGGTCTCGGGTACCTTCGGATCCGTTGGCCGCGCAGGGGCTCCTGGCGGCGGTAAGGAATCTTCTGGAATTGGCAGTCATCTGCCCGGTCCCTCATTCGGAGGTGGGAAGCGGGTATTATTCCAATCTCTTCACTGTACCCAAAAAGGATGGGTCGTTCCGTCCCATTCTGGATTTGAAGTTTCTCAACCGGTTTATTCGTCCCCGGAAGTTCCGCATGGAAACCCTGCGGTCTGCGATCGGTTCGCTTCGGCAGGGGGACTTTATGACGTCCATAGACATCAAGGATGCTTACCTTCACATTCCGATTTTTCCGGCTCATCAGAGGTTTCTTCGCTTTGTGGTGGAGGATCGGCATTTCCAGTTTGTAGCTCTTCCATTTGGCCTCACCTCGGCTCCGTGAGTGTTCACCAAGGTGTTGGCGGGAGTGATGGCCTTGCTCAGAGCTCAGGGGATTCGCATTGTGCCTTACCTGGACGATCTTCTCATCATGGCACCTTCCTTCAGTCAAGCGGAAGGGGACACCAGCATGGTGGTGTCTATGCTGGAGAGGTTCGGCTGGGTGATCAATTACCCCAAGTCCTCTCTGGTTCCGGCCAGGGTGGTGACCTTTCTGGGGATGTCGTTGGACTCTTGCCAGCACAGAGTGTTTCTCCCTCAGGCCAAGGTTCTTTTGATTCAGGACTTGGCTCAGCTTCTTCTTTCCAATCCTCGCCCGTCCATTCGGCTAGGGATGAGACTGGTGGGGTTGATGGTGGCCTCCTTCGAGGCAGTTCCCTTCGCGCAGTTTCACACGAGGACGCTTCAGCTTCATCTGTTGGCGTCTTGGGACCGGCGACCGCGGTCGTTGGATCGGTCCTTCCGGATGTCCCCCCGGGTTCGGCAGTCCCTTCTGTGGTGGTTGGTCTCGGACAATCTTCTGAAGGGCAGGTCGTTTCTGACCCCGCTTTGGGAAACTGTCACCACGGATGCCAGTTTGTCAGGATGGGGAGGTTTCTGGAAGGATCTTCAGTTTCAGGGGCAGTGGGACCCTCAGTTGCGAGCCATCAGGTTGGTTCTGTCTCACTTGACGCATCATTTACAGGGCCTGCCGGTTCAGGTTCGATCGGACAATCAGACGGCGGTTGCTTACATCAATCACCAAGGAGGGACTTGCAGTCTGGGTGCCCACAGAGAGGTGTCTCTGATTCTAGTTTGGGCAGAGACTCATGTCCCTTGCATCTCGGCAGTTTACATTCCAGGAGTGGAGAACACAGAGGCGGACTTTCTGAGCCGGTGTTCGTCCCGCCGGGGGGGAATGGTCTCTCCATCCCCAGGTGTTTCGGTCAATGTGTCTTCGGTGGGGGACGCCGGAGGTGGATCTGTTTGCCTCTCGTCACAATCACAAGCTTCCGACATTCGTGTCACTGTCTCGGGATCCTCTGGCTCTGGCGGCGGATGCCATGGCCCTGAGCTGGAGGGACCTGGGGTTTCTTTATCTGTTTCCTCCGATTCCCATGCTAGGCAGGGTGCTGCGAAAGCTGGTTCAGGAAGGAGTTCCCGCCATTCTCGTGGCTCCAAGGTGGCCAAGGCGGGTGTGGTTCGCAGACATCGTTCGTCTGGCAGTGGATCAGTTCGATCTGCCTCTTCGACCGGATCTTCTCACTCAGGGCCAACTGTGTTACCCCAGTTTACAAACGCTGGCTTTGACGGCTTGGCTGCTGAGACCTCCATCTTAAAGGAGGAGGGTCTTTCGGATTCGGTCATTCGGACTCTTATTAGTGCCAGGAAGAGATCTTCTTCTTCCATTTATTATAGGTCTTGGAGATCTTATATTGATTGGTGTGAGGCTAGGTCTTTGCCTTGCCGGGTCTTTTCTATTTCTAGGATGTTGGAATTTCTTCAATCAGGGCTGGACTCCGGTCTTCAGCTGAGTACTTTGAAGGGGCAGGTTTCTGCTTTGTCTATCTTTTTTCAGAGGTCTTTTGCTAGCCATTCTTTGGTCAAGACTTTTTTCCAGGGGGTTTCGCATCTGCGGCCTCCTAGGAAGCCGTTGCTCCCTGTTTGGGATTTGAATTTGGTTCTCTCTGCTCTTCAGGCTCCTCCTTTTGAGCCTTTGCGGGATATTGCTCTGTCCACTTTGACTCAGAAGGTTGCCTTTCTGGTGGCCATCACTTCGGTTCGGCGTGTTTCGGAGTTGGCAGCCTTGTCGATTCAGGCTCCTTATTTTGAGGAACATCAGGACAAAGTGGTTTTTCGCTTCAAGTCAGACTTTCTTCCTAAAGTGGTCTCTGCTTTTCATCTTAACCAGGACATTGTTCTTCCTTCTTTGTGTCCTAAGCCGAAGAATGTCAAGGAGAGTGCTTTGCACTCCTTGGATGTTGTACGTTGTGTCAGGTACTATCTACGTGCTACGTCTTCTTTTCGTAAGACTGATGCCTTTTTCGTTGTGCCCTGTGGGTTTGGCTCCGGCTAAGTCTTCCATTAGCAAATGGATTCGTCAGGCGATTGTTGGAGCCTATTCGGCCAAGGGGAAGGTCCCCCCTTTTCGTGTTACTGCTCATTCTACTCGCGCGGTTGGAGCGTCCTGGGCGTTTCAGCACCAGGCTTCTGTTGAACAAGTTTGTAAGGCTGCGACTTGGTCTTCAGTTCATACTTTTTCTAAGTTTTATAAGGTTGATGTGCGGGCTTCAGCGGATGCTGTTTTTGGCCGCAAGGTTCTGCAGGCTGCGGTGGTTTGATTTTCTGCATTATTGCCTGGTTTGGATACCCGCCCTTTTTTCTGGACACTGCTGTTGGATGTCCCAAGTGTAATAATCAATGTCTGAAGTGGGGTGTGTGACATACTTAGAATAATACCATTTTGTGAATACTCACCTGTAAAATGGGTATTATAAGTATGTCACACACCCCACTTCACCCGCCCTTTTTGGTATCCTGGCTCTTTATATGGTGAAGTTTTGTTCTTTACGTTTGAGGGTTACATTTGTTTGTTCCTGGTACCTTGTCTTACTGCTGTTTTAATACTGGGAGATTATTGGGAGGTACCAGGTATGTATAGACCGGGAGGGGCCTGTTGCTTTTTTGGAGATTCTCTGCAACACTGCCACCTAGTGGTGAGTATAACCCAAGTGTAATATTTAATGATTGAAGTGGGGTGTGTGACATACTTATAATACCCATTTTACAGGTGAGTATTCACAAAATTTTTGTTTGCAACTCACACCTCCCATTGACATTCATTGAAACTCCACTCTAGACACCACAAATTTGAATGGCAATTTCTAAACTGCGACTGTGCCTTCATTTTTAATATTTCAGAGACATGCTATACACCACATTGTAGTCATCGGCCTTGTGATTCTTACAGTATAAAGCTCTTTGCTGTAGGATGTATACTTTTTAAGCTACAGTCATTTGAATATGGCAACCACCAGTGCATTAGAAATGTGTTTTAATGTGCATTCTAAGTTTACCTCAGAGTGAGTTGCCATAGCAACACAGCTGCAACCTGGCTCGTTACAGCTGCTCCGCCCACACACCCAGTCTCAGGAAACTGCCCATGAAAACATGGGCCAGTCATTGCCAGTCATTTAGCAAGATAGAAATACTTCATAATTTATTGCCTACTATCTTTACACACTCCAAACACTCCAAGACGGCGAGCAAGTCAGAAGATGGCTGTCTCCTCCTTGCAGGTAAGCCGGGTTTACACCGGGCCATTTTATTTCCCTATTTCTGCCTGGACCTTGTTTTTTATTAAGTCCCTATGCCTCCCAAGCCCTGGCTGTTGGTCCGGGTGAAGGTAAGATACACCTTAGTGGTGTGATAACTTGGAGCCATGCTCCTCCGTGAGCCCCCTCCAAGGGGTAGGCGGATACAAGGTTCGGGATGCTGGTTTGGGATGCCCTGTCCGTCATTTTCCCTGTGCTGCATTAGGTGGCTTGGGACTTCCCCCACCCATTGCTCCCTGTCCCTGGATCATGGGGGGGGGGGGAGGGGGGGCATGTCCCTCCAATTTTTTACCTCAGACTTTTCCTGGCCAATTAGGTGTCAGTGTGGTATGTGTGTGTGTGGTGTGTGTGGCTGTTTGCTTCACTTGTTGCTGGGCCGCGTCTGTTAGACGGCGGCCCGGATCACAGGCCGGCTCCGCAACCTTGTGGGAGTGCGGCCATGTTTTTTGCTTCTCATGTTAGTCAGGAGAGGGGGCGGGGCCGGGCGCTCGGCGTGCTGATGCGGCCCGCCCCCTCTCTTTTGGCGCCCACGGAGGTTCCCAGCAACGGCTGGGAACCGTGGTTACTCTTCCCAGCAGGAGGGGGCGGGGCCACGCGTGGCGCGCAATCCGCGCTGGCCCGCCCTCCTTCTCTTCCCCTGGCCTACACAAATCTTATATCAAACCGCTCAGCTATCCCTGCTGCCGCTAAAAATGTCCAAGGCTAAGCCATAGCCCGAACAGTTTTCACAATATGACCTTTTGTTTGCAACTCACACCTCCCATTGACATTCATTGAAACTCCACTCTAGACACCACAAATTTGAATGGCAATTTCTAAGCTGCGACTGTGCCTTCATTTTTAATATTTCAGAGACATTCTTACAGTATAAAGCTCTTTGCTGTAGGATGTATACTTTTTAAGCTACAGCCATTTGAATATGGCAACCACCAGTGCATTAGAAATGTGTTTTAATGTGTATTCTCTGGTTACCTCAGAGTGAGTTGCCATAGCAACACAGCTGCAGCCTGGCTCATTTATTTTACATATAGTTACGCTGCCCAGTCACACCTTTCCACAGTTACTCCAGCCCCTCCAACCACACAACAGTTACTCAAGTCACTCCACCCAGTTACTCCGCCCACTCCACCCACACAACAGTTACTCAAGTCACTCCACCCAGTTACTCCGCCCACTCCACCCACACAACAGTTACTCAAGTCACTCCACCCAGTTACTGTTAATAGGTAGTGCCGCCCCTGGCTGTTTTTTTGTTTGGTTTTTAGAAATGTGTGTTTTAATGTAACTGTTAAGCACTTTGAGCAACAACATTGCAAATAAATGTGCTATATAAATAAATAAAAGTTGAAATGCATTTCTCACTCTATGAAGCCTGCCATGTGCACTCTTTAAATTTGATCAATCAATTGGTTAATTTAGTGCTTACTATCTTTACTCACTCAAAACAATCCATAAAGTTACTCTGCCTACTCCATATAGTTACTCTGCTCAGTCAAACCTTTCCACAGTTACTCCAGCCCCTCCAACCACACAACAGTTACTCAAGTCCCTCCACCCAGTTAGTCCGCCCACTCCACCCACACAACAGTTACTCAAGTCCCTCCACCCAGTTAGTCCGCCCACTCCACCCACACAACAGTTACTCAAGTCACTCCACCCAGTTACTCCGCCCCCTCCAACCACACAACAGTTACTCAAGTCACTCCACCCAGTAACTCCGCCCACTCCACCCACACAACAGTTACTCAAGTCACTCCACCCAGTTACTCCGCTCACTCCACCCACACAACAGTTACTCAAGTCACTCCACCCAGTTACTCCGCCCACTCCACCCAAACAGTTACTCAAGTCCCTCCACCCAGTTACTCCGCCCACTCCACCCACACAACAGTTACTCAAGTCACTCCACCCAGTTACTCCGACCACACAACAGTTACTCAAGTCACTCCACCCAGTTACTCTGCCCACTCCACCCACACAACAGTTACTCAAGTCACTCCACCCAGTTACTCCGCCCACTCCGACCACACAACAGTTACTCAAGTCCCTCCACCCAGTTAGTCCGCCCACTCCACCCACACAACAGTTACTCAAGTCCCTCCACCCAGTAACTCCGCCCACTCCACCCACACAACAGTTACTCAAGTCACTCCACCCAGTTACTCCGCCCACTCCAACCACACAACAGTTACTCAAGTCACTCCACCCAGTTACTCCGCTCACTCCACCCACACAACAGTTACTCAAGTCACTCCACCCAGTTACTCCGCCCCCTCCAACCACACAACAGTTACTCAAGTCACTCCACCCAGTTACTCCGCCCACTCCAACCACACAACAGTTACTCAAGTCACTCCACCCAGTTACTCCGCCCACTCCAACCACACAACAGTTACTCAAGTCACTCCACCCAGTTACTCCGCCCACTCCACCCAGTTACTCTGCCCGCTCCAGTTGTAGAGAACTGGCGGAGGCAAGAACACTTCACGCAATTTCCCCGGAAATTGCACTTTGTCTAGTTTGAAATGTTTCTGCATCATGGCCAGATGCTAGTGTTCAAATCTACCTCAGTGGTACCAGCTACCGCTGCAGGAGCTCGTGTATGTGGTTCCTGTGGGTGGGCAGTAAATAGAGCTTCTGGATGAGTCCCTACACCCTATTTACAGGGGTGGATGGCTCTAGGTCTTCTGTTTGCTGTAGTCTAGAAGGGCGCCGGCCCTTTAAGGTCGGCAGCCCCATGACTGGCCTGCGCTTCCTGCTGGAAGCTGACCAGCCAATAGGATGGGGGAAGAGATTGGGGGAAGTGACCGCAGGGGAGGGGGAGGGGGGAGTATAAAGGGGCTGGTTCCCCCCTCCTCTTCCTCTTTGGCCCCCGATCTCTTCGCTGGAATGTGCTGTCAGGTTTGACGCCCGTCCAGCCCCCAAAGATGGAAGCCTTGATGTCTGTGCTACGCCGGGAGGTGGAGCGGCGAGGAATGGGTAAGGAGTTTGCTGTCTCCATCGCCCCTCCTCCCTCACACTCTAGACGGGTTTGGCGGGCCGTAGCCAGCCTTAGCCCCTCGCCCCGCTAGACGGCAGGGGAGCCCCCTTCAGTTTTGGCCCGGCTCGCGGCGGTCGGGCCCAGCGGGCTCTCCTTGCCGGCGGGCGCGGGGCCTTCCACCCCTGGCGGGCTGCTTTTGCCCGTACCTGCCTCCCGCCCCCCCCCCCGTGCCCGGAAGGCTCCGTTAAGTGCCGCGGCCTGCGACCGAGATCCCCTCCTTACCTCATGCGGCGGCACGGCGAGGTCCTCTGCTTCCTCTCCGCCGGGTAGCCCCACCAGTGCGAGGAGGGAGAGGTGGGGGCCTGAGTTCTGCCCCTGCCGGAGCAGAGTCACAAGCAGGTGGCCTCGTGCTGGCTGCCTGCTCTGGTACTGGAGCCCCGGGCGTCTTTCATGACGCCGTCGGGGCTCCGAGGTCATCAAAGTGGGGGGTCAAAGGGGGGGAGCCCCCAGCGTCCTCACGGACGCTGGCCAGGCTCCCTCAGTAGAACGTTCAGGAGCCCCGGGCGTCTTTTATGACGCCTGTGGGGCTCCTAACTCATCTCACTCGGGGGGACATAGGGTATGTACAGGAGCCCCCAGCGCCGGTAGTGAAGTGCGGCGGGCTCCTCAAGCAGCACACTCCCCAGCCCCCGCGGGTTCCAGGGGTTGGGATGCCCCATATAGCATGGTTGCACGGCCGCCGCCCCCCACTCGCAGTGTCCCGCACGCGACCCCCCCTGCCCCCTTTCGGGTTCCTTAGTGGGGCGGGGGGGTCGGCGACCCCTCTTCCCAATCAGCTACAGGCGTGGCCGTTTGAGCTGGCGTCGCCGCCCACGGGCCTAGTGCGGCTGGCGTCCACCCCTTTTAGCGCGCCCCTCGTTTCCGATTATCCAGCGCTACATCCCAGCTCCTGGGGGGTGGGTTGCATGGAACGGACAGGCTCTTCGCCTCTCCTTTTTTCTCAGCAGGCGATGTCCAATCAGGAAGGGATCCGGAGTGGAACGGCGGCCGGAGCATCAGGGCGATGGGACGGAGAGGCCCGTGCTGAGTCGGCCAGGCTTGCGGCGACCGGTGCAGGAGGGACGGGATCTTCATTCGGAGTTCCAGCGGCGGCACCGGGGTCAGCGGGTGCGTCAGGACATCCGGCAAGAAGCGGGATCCTGGGTCGGTCGGGCTCAGGATCTCTAGACGACGGTTGGGGTGAAGGCATCCCAAGCGGCGCGGCCATTCATCAAGGTGAGCCTCTACAGCTCGGTGTACCCAATAACGTGTCGCACTCGGGGTTTGAGGGGCTCACCGGGGGAGAGGGGTGGCTCCGGCGGGTTGGGGGGTTTTATAACGGGAATGCGGGAGTTATTGGATAGATGGGAGGCTTCGGGGTCGGAGATGGTGGTGGACCCGAGGGGGGTGTGGGACCCGGCGTCGGCAAGGGGGGGAGTGCCCAGGGAGATGGTTGGAGGTTGTAGACCGGCGGTGGTTCAGACAGGGGTAGTGCCGACGGATCGGGATGTGGTGGTGGATAAGGGACCTGGCCCAGAGGTGGAAAAAAGGGGGAAATCAGTTTCGGCCCGTTGGGGGGCCACCTGAAGCCGGAAGTTAAGGAAAAGATTTGGAGGCGGGAGTACGTAGATATTTTTACACTGCTCCCTCTTGAACGTTTCGGAACTGATAGATGGGGGAGGGGAAGGGAGCACCTTAGGGAAGAGGACGAGGATAGAAGGGGTTTTAGGTTGATCCTGAGGACGTTCGGGAACTGGCTACAGGCTTTTGCGATCTTGGCGAGTGTAGTGGGAGTTTTCTTACTTAGACACCATATGGGAGGCACACCGAGTTTATGGGGGGTGGCGTGGCTGAGGTATGATGAGCAATTCCGGCAGCGGATGTCGGTGTGTGCCGAGCTAGGTTGGGACCATAGGGACATCGGGCTGTGGCTGCGAGTTATGAACTCCCGGGGGGGGGTGTATTCTGCTGCGCCCAGCTTGTCGCCCTTTCAGGGGGGCGCCACCTCGTCCACTCCAGGGGTGGCGGAGGCAGCAAGGAAAGGAGTGTGCTGGACATTTAATGATTCCCAGTGTATGTTCAGCCTGCGGGGGTTATCACTTCGTTGGGCGCTGTTTCAGGAAAGGCCGGGGGTTCAGGAGGTTCCCGGAAGGTCCTGCAAAGAGGGATAACGCCTGTGAAAGGAGAAGTGATGCTCCCGTGGCTAAATAAATATCCGGATCGGCAGGCCGCACGGCTGCTGGCCGAGGGTTTTAGGGAGGGTTTTAGGATTCCATGTCATGCCCCCCCTGGGGAAAGGGGGGCGGTAAAAAATTTGAAGTCAGCCGGCTACACCTGGATGTGGTGAGGCAGAAGCTGGAAAAGGAAGTGTTATTGGGGCGGATGTCGGGACCATTTACCGATCCGCCGGTGGAGGGATTGGTGGTGTCCCCATTGGGCGTAGTGCCAAAAAAGGAAAAGGGAAAGTTTCGCCTGATTCACCACTTATCCTTTCCAAAAGGGGGATCGGTCAACGATGGCATTGACCGGGAGTTGTCGTCGGTGGCATACACGTCATTCGACTTTGCTTTGGCAATGGTGCGGGAAGCGGGCCCGGGGGCGCTCATGGCCAAAACAGATATTGAAGCGACGTTTAGGTTGTTGCCTGTGCACCCGGAGAGCGTGTACATATTGGAGTGTTTATTTGAGGGGGGATATTATGTGGACCACTGTCTCCCGATGGGATGTTCAATCTCATGCTCATACTTCGAGGCCTTTAGCTCGTTTTTGGAGTGGGTGGTGAAGGAGAAGGCCGGGGGGGCGTCCATAACGCATTTCTTGGATGATTTTCTTTGTGTGGGGTCAGCGGAATCGAGGGAGTGCGAGCTCATCCTGGGAAGCATGCTGGAGGTGTTTCGGGGGTTCGGAGTGCCGGTGGCACACGAAAAAACTGAGGGCCCGGCGACGTCCATCAAGTTTCTCGGGATCGAGATCGACACTGTGGAGGGGGTCTGCAGGTTGCCGGCGGACAAGGTGCGGGATCTGGAAGCGGGGCTGGAAGGGATCCTTGGGCTCAGGAAGATTCGGCTGAAGCAGCTCCAGTCAGTACTGGGCAAGCTGAATTTCGCATGCAGGGTTTTGCTGATGGGATGGGTTTTTATGCGCTGTTGCCGTTGGCGACAGTTGGGATCAGGGAGCCGCATCACTTTATTTGGCTAATGGCGGAGCTAAAGGAGGATGTGAGGATGTGGGTTCAGTCATTCAACGGGCTGGGGTACTGGTTGGATCCCATGAGATCGAACTAGGAGGTGGAGCTATTTACGCATGCGGCAGGTTTGGCAGGTTTCAGAGCCTATTTGAAGGGGAGGTGGTGTGCTGGATCATGGCCGAGGAGGTGGGCAGAGTCGGAGCTGATCAGGAACATGGCTTTTTTGGAATTGTTCCCGTTGGTGGTGGCGATGGCCTTTTGGGGGAGGCTTTAAGGAACAAGGCTGTGTGTTTCCGCTCAGACAACACGGCGGTAGTAGCGGCGGTTAATTCACAAACGTCCCCCTCCCGGTCGTCGTGTTATTGCGCCAGTTGGTACTGGCATGTTTGAAGTGTGCACGGTGCACGTGCCGGGGGTCGAGAACGGGTTGGCTGATGCTCTCTCTCGTTTGCAGTGGGATCGGTTTCGGAGCTTGGCGCCCGAGGCGAGCGCGGTCGGCGAAGTGTGCCCGGAGTGGTTGAGGGAGATCGTTTGAGCCGTTGGTTTGAGCTGATTCAGAGGTTGGTCACTCCTTCTACTACTCGAAGGTGTGGAGGCGGTGGTTCGAGCTGGAAAGAGAATTTGGTGTTCCGCTCACGGAGGGAGAGAGACAGGACCTGTTTGTTTGGTATGTGGGGGAGCTATTAGCAGGGGGGGGGAGGCCCCGGCTGTAATAGACAAAAAGCTGGCGGCCCTTGCTTTTTTGTGTAAGTTGGCGGGGTGGAAAGATTTCACAAAAAATTTTTGGGTAAGGCAGGCGCTGAAGGGGTGGCGCAGGGAGCATAAGACGGTCAATAGGAGGCGTCCGGTCTCCTGGGAGATTTTACAAGGGGTCATGGTCGGCTTCCTCAGGTTTGTTCGTCGGAATTTGAGGTAAGGCTTTTCCAAGCGGCATTTTCGGTTGCGTTTTTCAGGGCGTTACGGGTGGGGGAGTTAGTTAGCTGGAATAAGCGGGATCTGGGTGGCCTTCAGGTGGATGATGTGTTTTTTGCAGGATTCGCGTGTCAAAGACTGACCAGGAAGGTAGAGGGGTGAGTATTTTTTTGGGTCAGCTGGGTCCGAATGTTTCGTGTCCAGTCCTCGCACTAAGGGGGTTTTTGGGCGTCAGGCCACTCACATGGGGGCCATTGTTTATACACGAGGATGGGGACTTTTTGTCGTGCTTCCAGTTTTTGGCAGTGTTTAGAAAATGCGGTGATGGGGTTGTCTAGCAAGGAGTATGGGACTCACTCGTTTCGCATAGGAGCGGCGACGGAGGCGGCGAGATTGCGTTTGCCGGTGGACCTGGTAAAAAAGCTGGGAAGATGGGAATCAAAAAGGTTTTTGTCATATATTCGTCCAGGGAGAATTGAGCAGGTGTAACAGCATGATGGGGGGGGGGGGGAGTGTCGGTACCGTTATTAATACTATTTTCTTTTAGACTCGGCGTGCTCGGTGCTGGTGGTCGGCCATTCATTTATGTTTTGGGCGGCGCAGAGAGCGGCTTTGAGAAGGAGCGGCGAACAGCTCGGCATTTCGGAGGATCGAGCGAAGCTGGTGTGGGCCAGCGTTAGGGGATTGAAATGGAGGGATATGAGAGAGCACGTCTTGAAGTCGGCGATGAAGTGGGGTCCTCCAGGGGTGTTGGTGTGTCACGCAGGGGGGAACGATTTGGGCCAAGTGCCGATGAGGCAGCTGATCAAGTTGATCACCAGGGACTTACTGTTTTTTCTAGGGGAATTTCCCGGGGTGGTTTTGATTTGGTCCGAAATAGTTCCACGGTACGAGTGGAGGCATGCGAGGGATGCAAGGGCTATCGTCCGGGTACGTAGTAAGGTGAATAAGGCAATTGCCCGGTTTGTTAGACTAAATGGGGGGCTGAGTGCGCGTCATGTGGAGGTGGAAGGAATTAGGGGTTTCTACAGGGCCGATGGGGTACATCTGAACGGGTTGGGGATCGTTTTGTTTAATCTCCTCCTTAAGGAGCAGATCGAATTGGCAGTGGAGAGGTGGCGGGCTGGACGGCGCTAAGGTCTCGGCGCCGCCCAGCTTTGGCAGTCTCTTCGGTTCGAGTCTGAGATGGCACGGAAAGTGGGGGTGGGCTGTTTCGGCTGAAACAGGCCAGGAGGATAGGTGACTGGTTTCAAGGGGAGGGGAGGGACAAATGTGAGGGGGTAATTTGGATCTTGGCAGTTAGCCCCGTTGAGCTACCAGGCCTTGGAGGGATGCGGCCGGGCTCACGAATCGGCTTCTGTTTCAGATTCGGGAGGTAGTTGAGCCTTCGGGGCGCCTCCTCCCCCCTCCTGTTGATAGTTATGGTATGGTGGAATCTCAGACCTGGATCGGGGAGAACGGGAGTGCATTGTTATTTGTTACTGTTTTTTATGTTGAGGCTGTGGCCGATTAAAATTCCATCAATTCTGAAGAAGTGGTTGTTGGCTTGGTTATTTGGGAGTGTAGGTGGGTTGGTGTCAGCTGAAGGCGTATGGAACGCTAGCACAGTCATGAATGTTTTTGTGTGGGTAGATGGGAAGGAGTGCGTCTTGATCACTCACCACCTTTAGTTGTGCTACAATTGTGATACGGGAGTTAGGTTGAAAACCCATGAACCTGATCTGTTCAAGGTGATCTACCGTACCCCCTTACACCTGCCACCTCTAAAAGAGGCAATGCTACGCGTTCTAGCTGAACAAGGGAGCTAGAATTGCAAGGAGCTTAACGCTCAGTGCTCAATGTGAAATATTCAGAAAAGAGAACCTGTCCTATCACAATCGACCACTGGAAGCGTAATATACCTGAACGGTGTACCACTCTCCAATCCTTGTTGTGACACATATGCTAAAGGTGGAACACCTTACATATGTCAGAGGAGGAGAAGTTGTGTAGCAGGCATCACCACTCACCACAGATGTTTGAGAAAGTCGGGGAGCGGGTCCTCTGAGGGAAAGCGTGGACACAGATGAACCCAATCTACTAGTCTAACCCACGGAGATTGCGGTGATTCTTGTTGCATGCCAGAAGTGTTGGTACCGTAACAGCGCGCGGGAGAGAAAAAGAGAAAAAGAAAGAGAAGGACTTGGAGGGTCAGCAGTTTCAGTTGTGCTGCAGAACACTGATACTACACGCTACATCCCAGAGTAGTTATTGAGTTTTTTTTTTGAGAGAAACAAAACTGGTTCACCTAACCAGGGAAAATAGACCAAGAGGTAATGGGTCACATGTCTAATCCAACCTTGCCGGTATAGACATCAAGTGCCTTGAGGGAGTTAACCCAGCAGATGTGGTGATGCACTACTTTACCAGAGAGGTATCGACCAACCTATGGTCTTAAGAGAAGTACATCCAACGTTAACCTTGTGGGTGCACTTTAAAACAGTGACTCACTAACACCAACAACAACAACACCTTTGTAAGTGGTTGAGCAGAGTTATCACTAGTGAGCAAATGGGTGTATAGATCCTCTTTAATGTTAAAAACCTCCTTTCCTTCCACGAAACTTGGGAAGAAATTCCAAGGGTTATTAAAATTCTTAGTCCCACGTCCTTCAGGGTACTTTTCTTTAATAAAATAGCTCTACTCATTAGACTAAAATACACCTCAAGTGTAGCCAAAGGACACTTGTGCTGCGCTGGAGGAAGGTGAGTAAGGAGGTAGTAAAAGGGTTAATTTAAAAGTTAAACATTTAAATAGAACTTAAATCCTGCCAAGCAGCCACGATGTGAAGGTGACACAAGGTGGTGGTGAAGGTCCAGCCCTACTCGCCTTCTAATCAGGAAGTTGTTCACGTCTATCTCGTGCTACAGTGTTTGTCCTTTGTTAGGAGTTAAATCAATCCTAGTCAAAGTTAAAAAGGTTTATAGTTAGCCTAACATTAAAATAGAAATGTTAATCTTAGGTTTTTGGTAAGTATACCAGTCCCACATTCCAGGTAACGAAACCACACGTGACTGGAGTGAGGTAAGTAACTCTCACCGAGTGAAAGGGGAAAGGACCCTGATCCATGGTGTCAAGGGTAAGATAAATCCAGGTTGCTAGCCAAACACAAGGGCATCCCAAACAGGTACTTAACTTGTACATCACCCCTAAACACTTGTGTTGAGGTGGTTCCAGACATCCTTTGTGACCTTGAACCTCGGTAAGTCCTTAATGTCGGGGACGACATTTTAGAAAGAGGGGGAGAGTGTAGGGACCTGGTTATAACTAGGAGCACGTTCATTAATTAATAAGAATCCTTTAAATAGAGGTAACCATACATTAAGCTCTTTTATGATTTCTACCCATTTAAGTACATTGGGAGTGCCATAATCTAAACATACACTAGATGGCAGTAGTGGGTTTAGGCCATAGACTAACATGGGACCATAGGCTAAAATGGGGAACATTCTAGAAGGAGAGGTTGGAAGGGTTGTTAGTCATAACAGGAGATAGACTAGTTACATAGTTAAATCTGAAAGGTAGTGATTGGTCAAAGGGGTTTACCAACCATCCTATCAGATGTCGGACACAAGGCCGAACATGTGATAGAAGGTTCTGGAAGGTAGTGAAAAGGGATATAGGGAAGCCCCCAACCCAAAGCTAATGTGTGATTCACCATTTGAATTGTAAAGGAGCAGGAGCACAGACTCTAACAGAGATAGAAAGGAGAGATTCCAACCTAGGACATTATTCTCTATGGGAAGCAATGCTGATGATTGTACCTGATTACGGACAGAACCAGAGATGTAACTGGAAGACATGTACTTGTTCCATGTTTGCTTGTGGAATAAATAAAGAGGAACTCTGCTTTCAACAGTTGGATTACTGTACATCTTTCCAACCGGCAACAGTGAGTACTAACCTTTCCCTGCAACTCTAACCCTTACCTACTCACAACACACACGCAGAACACCCTGGGCCCAGAAGAACCTGCTCCCTGCTGTCACTCGCCAGACACCCCGGTACGTGAGGGCTATATCTGTAACACCCATCACTGCCTATTGGGACACTGTAGAGTCCTGTACCCATCACTGATAAGGCTCCTATATCTGTAACACCCATCACTGCCTATTGGGGCACTGTAGAGCTCTGTACCCATCACTGATAAGGCTCCTATATCTGTAACACCCATCACTGCCTATTGGGGCTCTGTAGAGTCCTGTACCCATCACTGATAAGGCTCCTATATCTGTAACACCCATCACTGCCTATTGGGACACTGTAGAGTCCTGTACCCATCACTGATAAGGCTCCTATATCTGTAACACCCATCCCTGCCTATTGGGGCGCTGTAGAGTCCTGTACCCACCACTGACAAAGCTTCTATATCTGTAACACCCATCACTGCCTCTTGGTGCCCTGTAGAGTCCTGTACCCACCACTGACAAAGCTCCTATGTCTGCAATGCCCATTGCTGCCTATTGGGGCGCTGTAGAGTCCTGTACCCATCACTGATAAAGCTCCTATATCTGTAACACACATCACTACTGGTGCCTTGTAAAGTTTCGCTAACCATCCCTGACAAGGCGTCTATATCTGCAATACCCAACACAACCTATTGGGGCACTACACCTCACCAATAGCTTGGCGCTCCCCCTGGTGGCCGGGGTGAATACATTCAGATAGAGGCAATCCTCTGACAAGGTGGGTGTTAGGAAGTGGAACTTGAAGGCCTTCAGCATGGCCAGTACGGCTCCCGGATTCTGAATGTACCTGGCGGGGGCAGAAGAGGAGGGCAGTTCCTGTGTTTCCCCTCTTTGAATATATAGGTTCCTTATTTATTGCCCTCCCCCATCAGTCCTACATCTTACCCTCTTATCCATGTTCCCAATACTCAGCCTATCTAAACTCCCACCAACAGGGCCGGAGTAAGTGCGGTGGGGGGCCCTGGGAGCAGTTGTGCTAAGGCTTATTTTCAGGGGATGTCTTATTTTCCCATAAGCAATCTACATTTGTTATAGCCACTACTGCACCTGCAGGGGGCAGATGGGCCACCACTACATGTGCGCAACATGTTGTCTGTGCCATATTGGCGTGGCGTGTTGCTAGCACTCTGGGGTACCTGGCACCAAGGCAAGATACGGCTGCTACGGTGATGGGGACCATCTGGTCCTGGTGTGCCAGGTATTTGCCACTCTGACTGGGGCTTACTTTTGGGGTTGGACATATATTTATAACTTTCTTAAAAATCCTGAAAAAATGGGGTACCACTGCAGCTTAGCATTTTAATGGCCGCTAATTATCATTAATTAGACAATTAACTATGTAGCTTGTTATCCGCTTATCAGGTGTGAGGAGACCCTGATTATTATTATTTAGGTATAAAGTGAATAAATAGAGTAAAAACAAATCCTAAGCTTATCATACACAGAATATAACAAATGTATATTAATAATGGTGCAAATAAGGGGCGAGGGCCCTGGTCTTGGGAGCTCACAATCTAAAGGACCACGGCTCATAGGAGGAGCAGCCTATGAACAACACATCTAGTGGCAGAAAACTGAGGCAAAATATCACTCAAAATACCCCTCTCTCCCCCATATTACCCCTCCTCCACCACATTACCCCTCTCTCTCCCATATTACCCCTCTCTCCCCCATATTACCCCTCTCTTCCCTATATTACCCCTCCTCCACCACATTACCCCTCTCTCCCCCATATTACCCCTCTGTCCCCCATATTACCCCTCTCTCCACCATATTACCCCTCTCTCCACCATATTACCCCTCTGTCCACAATATTACCCCTCTGTCCACCATATTACCCCTCCCTCCACCATATTACCCCTCTCCCCCATATTACCCCTCTGTCCCCCATATTACCCCTCTCTCCACCATATTACCCCTCTCTCCACCATATTACCCCTCTGTCCACAATATTACCCCTCTGTCCACAATATTACCCCTCTCTCCCCCATATTACCCCTTTTTCCTCATATCACCCCTCTATCCTCCTTATCCCCATCACCCCCCCCCCCATATTACCCCTCTCTCCACCATATTACCCTTCTCTCCCCCATATATTGGGGAGGAGGGAGGGGTGATATGGTGGGAGAGAGGGGTGATATGGCAGGAGAGAGGGGTAATATGGGGGAGGGAGCAGTGATATGGAGGAGAAAGGAACGATATGGGGGATAGGGGGTAATATGGGGGAGGGGGCAATGATATGGAGGAGAGAGGGGTGATATGGGGGAGAGGGGGTAATATGGGGGAGGGAGCAATGATATGGAGGAGAGAGGGGTGATATGGGGGAGGGAGCAGTGATATGGAGGAGAGAGGGATGATATGGGGGGAGGGGGTAATATGGGGGAGGGGGCAGTGATATGGAGGAGAGAGGGGTGATATGGTGGGAGAGAGGGGTGATATGGTGGGAGAGAGGGGTGATATGGGAGGGAGCAGTGATATGGTGGGAGAGAGGGGTGATATGGTGGGAGAGAGGGGTGATATGGGAGGGAGCAGTGATATGGTGGGAGAGAGGGGTGATATGGGAGGGAGCAGTGATATGGTGGGAGAGAGGGGTGATATGGGAGGGAGCAGTGATATGGTGGGAGAGAGGGGTGATATGGGAGGGAGCAGTGAAATGGTGGGAGAGAGGGGTGATATGGGGGAGGGAGCAGTGATATGGAGGAGAGAGGGATGATACGGGGAAAGAGGAGTAATATGGTGGAGAAAATAGTAAAATGGGTGAGGGATGGGTAATATGTGGAAGAGAGGGGTGATATGGTGGGAGAGAGGGGTGATATGGTGGGAGAGAGGGGTGATATGGGAGAGGGAGGGGTGATATGGGGGAGGGAGAGGTGATATGGGGAGAGGGGGTAATATGGGGAGGGAGGGGTAATATGGTGGAGAAAAGAGTAATATTGGGGAGAGAGGGGTGATATGGGGGAGAGGGGGTAATATGGTGGAGGGAGCAGTGATATGGAGGAGAGACGTTGATATGGGGGAGAGGGGGTAATATGGGGGAGGGGCATTGATATGGGGGAGAGGGGGTAATATGGGGGAGGGGGCAGTGATATGGAGGAGAGACAGTGATATGGGGGAGGGAGGGGTAATATGTGGGAGAGAGGGGTGGTATGTCGGGAGAGAGGGGGTAATATGGGGGAGGGAGCAGTGATATGGAGGACAGAGGGATGATATGGGGAAAGAGGAGTAATATGGTGGAGAAAAGAGTAAAATGTGTGAGGGATGGGTAATATGTGGGAGAGAGTGGTGATATGGTGGGAGAGAGAGCTGATATTGTAAATATACAGGGGTATATGAGTTGGAAGAGAATTGTTAATAATGTTGCTTATATAATATACAAAACAAAGAATTTATGGCCCAACAGCAGGAGGAAGGCCTAGGGGAGGTATGAGCATCCTGGGTCTATAAAGTAATACATTCTAAACAAAGCAGCAGTAAGAGAGATGAGATAAGGAAGCCAGGTTAGGAGAAGAGTAAAACCTGCAACTAGGGTCGTAAAAGATCAAAGGAATACCAGAAGATGAAAGCCCACTTTGAGTATAATTGGGGGGATACTTAGACGGCTGGGGCAGAAGGAAGGAAGGTGAGAAGGAAAGTCGGTGTGAGCACATGAGAAGGGCCCTGCGATAGCGCTGAGAGAGACGATCCACTGAGGCAGGTAACTGAGCTGTAACTGATGTTGTGCCATAGCTAACACTGGTTAGTGCTATCAGGGGATATTGCTGTGTTGCCTACCATAACCTTTACGTCTAGCATTGTATTGGGGTGTCCATTTAACTTGTGTGGCTCTTTTCTTTTCTGCATGATTAATTGTAAGTTCCTTGTGTGAATTTTCTGTCTCAGTATGGTATTGGTGCTGTAAATCCACCCATTAGGGGTTAATATATCTGTGGTCACATGTAGAGTAAATTGTATTGTCTTTTGCCATTTTGTTTTCACTATAATATATCTCTTTATTTGCTACTTGTCTCAGTGTCCTCTGCATATACCAGAAGTCGAAAGAACCTACAGTCTTACAGTCTTATGCGTGTATCCATTGTGTGATCATTGGCCAGATATTGATAATATTTGTATATGTGTTTGCCTATTTTAGTTGAGCCGGGCAGGATAGATATATATACATATAATATTATTAATATTTGGTTATTAATTATTTAATTTTATATGTGATATGGGGAAGGGAGCAGTGATATGGAGGAGAGAGGGATGATATGGGGAAAGAGGAGTAATATGGTAGATAAAATAGTAAAATGGGTGAGGGATGGGTAATATGTGGGAGAGAGGGGTGATGTGGTGGGAGAGAGGGGTGATATGGGGGAGGGAGAGGTGATATGGGGAGAGGGGATAATATGGGGGAGGGAGCAGTGATATGGAGGAGAGAGTGTGATATGGGGAAAGGAGGTAATATGGGGGAGGGAGCAGTGATATGGAAGAGAGAGGGATGCTATGGGGAAAAAGGAGTAATATGGTGGAGAAAAGAGTAATATTGGGGAGGGAGGGGTAATATGTGGGAGTGATATGTCGGGAGAGAGGGGGTAATATGGGGGAGGGAGCAGTGATATGGAGGAGAGAGGGGTGATATGGGGAGGGAGCAGTGATATGGAGGAGAGAGGGGTGATATGGGGGAGGGAGCAGTGATATGGGGGAGACACTGGGTAATATGGTGGAGAAAAGAGTAATATTGGGGAGAGAGGGGTGATATGGGGGAGAGGGGGTAATATGGGGGAGGGAGCAGTGATATGGAGGAGAGACGTTGATATGGGGGAGAGGGGGTAATATGGGGGAGGGACGTTGATTTGGAGGAGAGGGGGTAATATGGGGGAGGGGGCAGTGATATGGAGTAGAGACAGTGATATGGGGGAGGGAGGGGTAATATGTGGGAGAGAGGGGTGGTATGTCGGGAGAGAGGGGGTAATATGGGGGAGGGAGCAGTGATATGGAGGAGAGAGGAGTGATATGGGGGAGGGAGCAGTGATATGGAGGAGAGACGTTGATATGGGGGAGAGGGGGTAATATGGGGGAGGGACGTTGATTTGGAGGAGAGGGGGTAATATGGGGGAGGGGGCAGTGATATGGAGTAGAGACAGTGATATGGGGGAGGGAGGGGTAATATGTGGGAGAGAGGGGTGGTATGTCGGGAGAGAGGGGGTAATATGGGGGAGGGAGCAATGATATGGAGGAGAGACGTTGATATGGGGGAGAGGGGGTAATATGGGGGAGGGACGTTGATTTGGAGGAGAGGGGGTAATATGGGGGAGGGGGCAGTGATATGGAGTAGAGACAGTGATATGGGGGAGGGAGGGGTAATATGTGGGAGAGAGGGGTGGTATGTCGGGAGAGAGGGGGTAATATGGGGGAGGGAGCAGTGATATGGAGGAGAGACGTTGATATGGGGGAGAGGGGGTAATATGGGGGAGGGACGTTGATTTGGAGGAGAGGGGGTAATATGGGGGAGGGGGCAGTGATATGGAGTAGAGACAGTGATATGGGGGAGGGAGGGGTAATATGTGGGAGAGAGGGGTGGTATGTCGGGAGAGAGGGGGTAATATGGGGGAGGGAGCAGTGATATGGGGGAGACACTGGGTAATATGGTGGAGAAAAGAGTAATATTGGGGAGAGAGGGGTGATATGGGGGAGAGGGGGTAATATGGGGGAGGGGGCAGTGATATGGAGTAGAGACAGTGATATGGGGGAGGGAGGGGTAATATGTGGGAGAGAGGGGTGGTATGTCGGGAGAGAGGGGGTAATATGGGGGAGGGAGCAGTGATATGGAGGAGAGAGGAGTGATATGGGGGAGGGAGCAGTGATATGGAGGAGAGACGTTGATATGGGGGAGAGGGGGTAATATGGGGGAGGGACGTTGATTTGGAGGAGAGGGGGTAATATGGGGGAGGGGGCAGTGATATGGAGTAGAGACAGTGATATGGGGGAGGGAGGGGTAATATGTGGGAGAGAGGGGTGGTATGTCGGGAGAGAGGGGGTAATATGGGGGAGGGAGCAGTGATATGGGGGAGACACTGGGTAATATGGTGGAGAAAAGAGTAATATTGGGGAGAGAGGGGTGATATGGGGGAGAGGGGGTAATATGGGGGAGGGGGCAGTGATATGGAGTAGAGACAGTGATATGGGGGAGGGAGGGGTAATATGTGGGAGAGAGGGGTGGTATGTCGGGAGAGAGGGGGTAATATGGGGGAGGGAGCAGTGATATGGAGGAGAGAGGAGTGATATGGGGGAGGGAGCAGTGATATGGAGGAGAGACGTTGATATGGGGGAGAGGGGGTAATATGGGGGAGGGACGTTGATTTGGAGGAGAGGGGGTAATATGGGGGAGGGGGCAGTGATATGGAGTAGAGACAGTGATATGGGGGAGGGAGGGGTAATATGTGGGAGAGAGGGGTGGTATGTCGGGAGAGAGGGGGTAATATGGGGGAGGGAGCAATGATATGGAGGAGAGACGTTGATATGGGGGAGAGGGGGTAATATGGGGGAGGGACGTTGATTTGGAGGAGAGGGGGTAATATGGGGGAGGGGGCAGTGATATGGAGTAGAGACAGTGATATGGGGGAGGGAGGGGTAATATGTGGGAGAGAGGGGTGGTATGTCGGGAGAGAGGGGGTAATATGGGGGAGGGAGCAGTGATATGGAGGAGAGACGTTGATATGGGGGAGAGGGGGTAATATGGGGGAGGGACGTTGATTTGGAGGAGAGGGGGTAATATGGGGGAGGGGGCAGTGATATGGAGTAGAGACAGTGATATGGGGGAGGGAGGGGTAATATGTGGGAGAGAGGGGTGGTATGTCGGGAGAGAGGGGGTAATATGGGGGAGGGAGCAGTGATATGGAGGAGAGAGGGGTGATATGGGGAGGGAGCAGTGATATGGAGGAGAGAGGAGTGATATGGGGGAGGGAGCAGTGATATGGAGGAGAGAGGGGTCATATGGGGGAGGGAGCAGTGATATGGTGGATAAAAGAGTAATATTGGGGAGAGAGGGGTGATATGGCGGGAGAGAAGGGTGATATGGGGGAGAGGGGGTAATATGGGGGAGGGAGCAGTGATATGGAGGAGAGAGGGGTGATATGGGGGAGAGGGGGTAATATGGGGGAGGGAGCAGTGATATGGAGGAGAGAGTGTGAAAAGGGGGGGGAGGGGTAATATGGGGGAGGGGGCAGTGTTATGGAGGAGACAGGGATGATACGGGGAAATAGGAGTAATATGGTGGAGAAAAGAGTGACATGGGGAGGATGGGTAATATGTGGGAGAGAGGGGTGATATGGGGGAGGGAGGGATGTTATGGGGAGAGGGGGTAATATGGGGGAGAGAGGGGCGATATGTTGGAGAGAGGGGTGATATGGGGGAGGGAGGGGTGTTATGGGGAGAGGGGGTAATATGGGGGAGAGAGGGGCGATATGTGGGAGAGAGGGGCGATATGGGGGAGGGGTGTTATAGGGAGAGGGGGTAATATAGAGGAGAGAGGGGCGATATGTGGGAGAAAGGGGCGATATGGGGGAGGGATGGGTGTTATGGGGAGAGGGGGTAATATAGGCGAGAAAGGGGCGATATGTGGGAGAGAGGGGCGATATGGGGGAGGGGTGTTATAGGGAGAGGGGGTAATATAGGGGAGAGAGGGGCGATATGTGGGAGAGAGGGGCGATATGGGGGAGGGGTGTTATAGGGAGAGGGGGTAATATAGGGGAGAGAGGGGCGATATGTGGGAGAGAGGGGCGATATGGGGGAGGGGTGTTATGGGGAGAGGGGGTAATATAGGGGAGAGAGGGGCGATATGTGGGAGAGAGGGGCGATATGGGGGAGGGAGGGGTGTTATGGGGAGAGGGGGTAATATGGGGGAGAGAGGGGCGATATGTGGGAGAGAGGTGTGATATGGGGGAGAGAGAGTTTATATGTAGTGTTGGGTGAACCCAAATCACAAAGTTCAAGTTTGTACTGAACTTTGCGAGTTATGGTTTCCATACTTTAGGTCCATGTTCGAGTTTGGCTTTTGCCATCTTTCTGAAGCCCCGTCCGTAGCCTATTTGACAGCGGAAAGAACACCAACCTCCAACGGGATCATGGGGCTCATGTAAGCGTAGAGGTGCTTCATGCTGCACACTCTGCATTAGATTATATGGGGAGATAGGGGTGGTGATGGGATAGAGAGGGGTAATATGTGGAAGAGAGAAGGATAATATGGCAGCAATCTTCCCCCAGTATTCTGCCCCCAGATGTGTTATCTTTTACTATTGTTACTGTTTAATTATTAAGCTCCATCGTAGTCCGTTGCGCTGTACAAGGTAGACATTACATTAGGGTAAGACCAGGAAAATACTTATAAAACAGACAATGACAACAATACAATACATACAATGCATAAAATACACACTGTGCATAAAATACACACTGTGCATAAAATACACACTGTGCATAAAATACACGCAGTGCATAAAATACACACAATGCATAAAATACACACAGTGCATAAAATACACACAGTGCATAAAATACACACAATGCATAAAATACACACAATGCATCAAATACACACAATGCATAAAATACACACAGTGCATAAAATACACACAATGCATAAAATACGCACATTGCATAAATACACACAATGCATAAAATACGCACAGTGCATAAATACACACAATGCATAAAATACACACAGTGCATAAAATACACACAGTGCATAAATACACACAGTGCATAAATACACACAGTGCATAAAATACACACAATGCATAAAATGCACACAATGCATAAAATACGCACATTGCATAAAATACACGCAGTGCAAAAAATAAACAATATGCATAAAATGCACACAATGCATAAAATACACACAGTGCATAAATACACACACTGCATAAAATACACACAGTGCATAAAATACACACAGTGCTTAAAATACACACAATGCATAAAATACACACAGTGCATAAATACACACAATGCATAAAATACACACAGTGCATAAAATACACACAGTGCTTAAAATACACACAATGCATAAAATACACACAGTGCATAAATACACACAATGCATAAAATACACACAGTGCATAAAATACACACAGTGCTTAAAATACACACAATGCATAAAATACACACAGTGCATAAATACACACAATGCATAAATACACACAATGCATAAATACACACAAAGCATAAAATACACACAATGCATAAAATACACACAGTGCATAAAATACACACCGTGCATAAAATACACACAGTGCATAAATGCATAAAATACACACAGTGCATAAAATACACACAGTGCATAAATGCATAAAATACACACAGTGCATAAATGCATAAAATACACACAGTGCATAAATGCATAAAATACACACAGTGCATAAAATGCACACAATGCATAAAATACAGTGCATAAAATACACACCATGCATAAAATAATACCATTTTGTGATTACTCACCTGTAAAATGGGTATTATAAGTATGTCACACACCCCACTTCATTTACTCATTATTATTACACTTGGGTTAACTCACCGCTAGGTGGCGAACTTGCAGAGATCTCCAAAAAAATCAGCAAGCCCCTCCCGGTCCATACATACCTGGTACCTCCCATCAATTCCCCAGTGTTCAAACAGCAGTAAGACAAGGTACCAGGAATAAACAATTGTAACCCTCAACTGTAAATAACAAAACTTCACCATATAAGGAACCAGGATACCAAAAGAGGGCGGGTGAAGTGGGGTGTGTGACATACTTATAATACCCATTTTACAGGTGAGTAATCACAAAATGGTATTATTCTAAGTATGTCACACACCCCACTTCATTTACTCATTATTATTACACTTGGGACATCCAACAGCAGTGTCCAACAGAGGGCGGGTATCCAAACCAGGCAATAACGCAGATAAAACTCAAACCACTGCAGCCTGCAGAACCTTACGGCCAAGCACAACATCCGCCGAGGCCCGTACATCAACCTTGTAAAACTTGGAAAAGGTGTGAACCGAAGACCAGATAGCGGCCTTACAAACTTGCTCAACTGAAGCCTGGTGCTGAAAAGCCCAGGACGCACCAACCGCACGAGTAGAATGCGCAGTAACACGAAAAAGGGGAATCCTTCCCCTTGGCAGAATAGGCACCAACAATCGCCTGGCGAATCCAATTGCTAATGGAAGACTTGGCCGGAGCCAAGCCCTTCCTAGGCCCACAAGGCACTACGAAAAGAGCATCAGTCTTACGAAAGGAAGACGTAGCACGCAAATAGTACCTAACACAACGCACCACGTCCAAGCAGTGCAACGCGCTCTCCTTATCATTCCTAGGCTTAGGACACAAAGAAGGAAGAACAATGTCCTGATAAAGATGAAAAGCAGATACCACCTTAGGAAGAAAATCTGACTTGAAACGAAAGACCACTTTGTCCTGATGCTTCTCAAAATAAGGAGCCTGAATCGACAAAACTGCCAACTCCGAAACACGCCGAACCGAAGTGATGGCCACCAAAAAGACAACCTTCTGAGTCAAGGTGGACAAAGCAATATCCTGCAAAGGCTCAAAAGGAGGAGCCTGTAACGCAGAGAGCACCAAATTCAAATCCCAACTGGGAGCAAGGGCTTCCTAGGAGGCCGCAAATGCGAAACCCCCTGGAAGAAGGTCTTGACCAAAGAATGACTAGCAAAAGACTTCTGGAAAAAAATAGACAAGGCAGACACCTGCCCCTTCAAAGTACTCAGCTGGAAACCAGAATCCAGCCCTGATTGAAGAAAATCCAAAATCCGAGAGATAGAAAAAAACCCGGCATGGCAAAGATCTAGCCTCACACCAATCAATATAAGATCTCCAGACCCTATAATAGATGGAAGAGGAAGACCTCTTCCTAGCACTAACGAGAGTCTGAATGACCGAATCCGAAAGACCCTCCTCCTTCAAGATGGAGGTATCAGCAGCCAAGCCGTTAAAGCCAGCGTTGGTAAACTGGGGTAACACAGTTGACCCTGAGTGAGCAGATCTGGCCAAAGAGGCAGATCGAACTGGTCCACTGCCAGACGAACGATGTCTGCGAACCACACCCGCCTTGGCCACCTTGGAGCCACGAGAATGGCGGGAACTCCTTCCTGAACTAGCTTTCGCAGCACCCTGCCTAGCATGGGAATGAGAGGGAACAGATACAGTAACCCCAGATCCTTCCAGCTCAAGGCCATGGCATCCGCCGCCAGAGCCAGAGGGTCCCGAGACAGCGACACGAATGTCGGAAGCTTGTGATTGTGACGAGAGGCAAACTGATCCACCTCCGGCGTCCCCCACCGAAGACACATGGACCGAAACACATGGGGATGGAGAGACCATTCCCCCCGGCGGGATGAGCACCGACTCAGGAAGTCCGCCTCCGTGTTCTCCACTCCTGGAATGAACACTGCCGAAATGCAAGGGACATACGTCTCCGCCCAAACCAGAAACAGAGACACTTCTCTGAGGGCACCCAGACTGCGAGTCCCTCCTAGGTGATTGAAGTAAACAACCGCCGTCTGATAGTCCGATCGAACCTGAACCGGCAGGCCCTGTAAATGATGCGTCAAGTGAGACAGAACCAATCTGATGGCTCGCAACTCCAGAACATTGATGGGCAAGTGGGCCTCCTGAGGGTCCCACTGCTCCTTCCAGAACCCTCCCCATCCTGACAAGCTGGCATCCGGGGTGACAATTTCCCAAAGCGAAGTCAGAAAAGACCTGCCCTTCCAAAGATTGTCCGGAACCAACCACCACCGAAGAAACTGCCGAACTCGAGGGGACATCCGGAAGGACCGATCCAACGACCGCGGGCGCCTGTCCCAAGACGCCAAAAGATAAAGCTGCAGCGTCCTCGTGTGAAACTGAGCGAAGGGAACTGCCCAGAACGAGGCCACCATCAACCCCACCAGTCTCATCCCTAGCCGGATGGACGGGTGAGGATTGGTAAGAAGAAGCTGAGCCAATTCCTGAATCAGAAGAACCTTGGCCTGAGGGAGAAACACACTGTGCTGGCAAGAGTCCAAAGACATCCCCAGAAAGAACACCACCCTGGCCGGAACCAGAGAGGACTTGGGGGAAGTGATCACCCAGCCGAACCTCTCTAACATAGACACCACCGTGCTGGTGTCCCCTTCCGCCTGACTGAAGGAAGGAGCCATGATGAAAAGATCGTCCAGGTAAGGAACAATGCGAATCCCCTGAGCTCTGAGCAGGGCCATCACCCCTGCCAACACCTTGGTGAACACTCTCGGAGCCGAGGTGAGACCGAATGGGAGAGCTACAAACTGAAAATGCTGATCCTCCACCACGAAGCGAAGAAACCGCTAATGTGCCGGAAAGATTGGAATGTGAAGATACGCGTCCTTGATGTCTATGGACTTCATAAAGTCCCCCTGCCGAAGCGAGCCGATCGCCGACCGCAAGGTCTCCATGCGAAACTTCCGGGGACGAATAAATCTGTTGAGAAACTTCAAATCCAGAATCGGACGGAACGACCCGTCCGTCTTGGGAACGGTGAACAGATTGGAGTAATACCCCAGCCCCACCTCTGAAGGAGGGACCGGGCAAATGACCGCCAACTCCACGAGATTCTGAACCGCCGCCAGGAGGCCCTGGGCAGCCACCGGGTCTAGAGAAACCCGCGACCTGAAAAACCTTGGAGGAGGGCGGGACTCGAACTCCAACTTGTAACCGGCCGACACCACCTCCCGAATCCATCTGTCCGAGACCTCCTGGTCCCATACCCGGGAGAAGAGTCGCAACCGTCCCCCCACCCGCACGGGTGAGGGCGCCCCTTCATTGCTGAGCGGGCTTAGCAGCTGCCTTGGGCTTGGCGCCCCAGGCGTGAACGGGGCGGCCACGGCCTTTACCCCTATTCCAAACCGCACCCCTGGAAGCCGAGAAGCCCGCACTCCTGCCGGCTCTGAAAGGACGGATTGAAGGGAGCCGCCCCCCGAAAGGAACGGCGAAACTTCTTGCGCTGAGGCAGCCTACCTCCTTTGGCAACAGAATCCAGCTTTTCACCAAAAAGCCTCAAACCCAGAAAGGGAAGAGCCGTGAGAGATCTTTTAGAATTAAAGTCAGCCGTCCACTGTCTCAACCCAACAGGGCAGAAGCCCTGCCACACATCAACATGGCATCATCCTGAGCCGCCAGGATAAACGACAGAAAGGAGTCACAACGCAAAAGCGCAAGAAACTCAGCACCCGAGGGATCAAGATCCACACATAAATCCCTGACCATGGACCTAACCGCCAAAGCCAAAAGAGCCGAAGCACAAACAGGCCTCAAAACCGAACCCGCACAGACGAAACCATGGCGGGCCAGCTGATCAATCCGGCGATCCTCGCCATCCTTCAGATAAGTAGTGTCAGGAAAATGAACAGCCGCCGTATTAGACAGCCCCAAAACCGGAGCATCCACCTCGGGCGGGACAGACCAACGTTTCAGCAAGTCCGCCGGAAAAGGATAATGCTTATCCCAGCTAGGCGGCACCCCAACGAGCCGTGTAGGATGCTCCCACTGCTTAAGGACAACGTCCTCGAAATGCTGCTGACTGGGGAACTCCAGACTCTGCTTAGAGCCCCCAAAAAGCTGGCCCTTAGGCCTAGGAGCAACCTCGGGAGGATCCAAATCCAAAACCTCAAACATTTGGGTCAAAATAGAAGGCGTATCAGGGGCGGGACCATCCACCTGGTCCCCCTCAGCACCCAGCACCTGCTGGCCCTCTGAATCATCCAATTCTTCCACGAGCTCACCCTCTTCGAGGGGACGATCCGACCAATACAGGTCCTCAATCACTTCCTCCTCCGAGTCCAGCGAAGGCGGAGATAGGTGTTTACGCTTGGCCGTAGCCTTCTGTGCGGACATGGTGGAAAACATTTTCTCGAGGTTAGCCAACCGGGCACACACCTCCGATTGCGAATCCCCACCCGTGACAACGTCACACGGGGTCCGGAACAGGCGAGGAGGAGAGGGAGATGGCGCGGACGATAATGTACCAGGCACCGGGGTGCTGGACTGGCGCTCAATGCTCCGCTGCGCACATGGAATGCAAACAATGACATCATCCCCCGGGAGCGGAGTCCCACAACCCCCACACAGCCTGGATTGTCCCGAAGGATCAGATCCGGTATCCCTGGCAGCCTCCATATGGTGACATTATGGTATTCGCAAACCTAGGGATTTACGCAGTAAGCAACCCGGGATGCCCCACCCTTTAAATAAGGTCTAGCTTAACCGTCACTACCCGGACCAAGGGGAAGGCCTAATATCCTTATGTAAATATATAGACATATGAATATCTATATATATATATATATATATATATCTCCCAATTTCCCTTCCCATCTACAGGCCAGGTATGTAAGACCGGGAGAGCCCAACAGGAAGGGGTCCCGGGATCTGGAAAACACAAAAAGGACAACAATCATTCCAGGTACATGCCAACATAAGTAGACAGCAAAACATGCGAAGATAAGTGCAAGCTATGTACAGCCATATCAGAATATATACATGTATAAAGAATAAGGAGCTAAATTCCCTGACTACCTAGAGAATCGGGGCATCCCACATCCGGATCACCACTCCGGGAATCCCGCTATGCCCCGCAATGAAGGGTTGAGCGGAGGAGCTAATCTCCTAGGCACCAAAGGTGCCGGCTACCTTTTGCCCGGCCTACAGCCGAGGCTGGGAGGCTGGCAGTTAACAAGTATGCTACAAACAAGAGCCGGGCAGAAATAGACCACGGGGGGGGGGGGGCGGGGGGATACCCCCGCTACCTGCAAGCAGGAGACTTCTTTCTTCTGTCTTGTCGCCATCTTGCAGAGACCAACACTGGGGAATTGATGGGAGGTACCAGGTATGTATGGACCGGGAGGGGCTTGCTGATTTTTTTGGAGATCTCTGCAAGTGCGCCACCTAGCGGTGAGTTAACCCAAGTGTAATAATAATGAGTAAATGAAGTGGGGTGTGTGACATACTTAGAATACACACAGTGCATAAATGCATAAAATACAAACAGTGCATAAATGCATAAAATACACACAGTGCATAAATGCATAAAATACACAATACACACAGTGCATAAAATACACACAATGCATAAAATACACACAGCGCATAAAATACACACAGTATTTTGAGTCCGATGTAACAGAAGTGTAACCAAACACAGTAAGACACAGGTTACAGTAGGTGTAACCAAACACAGTTTAGATTGTGAGCTTACAATCTAAAGGAAGTTGAATTTGCCTCTCATGTCGGTGCAGGGGGGGGGACGGCAAAGTCCCCTCTGGGGGCAGGATGGGCCCCTCAAGGGTCATGTTCCTGCTGGATTATGCCTCCCCTCTCCCAGCTCCTGTGATTGGATGACTCCAACAGGAGAGCAAAGTGCTGGCAGTGTCCTGTGCCCCCTGCCCGGCAATAGGAGCTTACACTCTGCAGCATGGTGCAGCTGCTCAGCGCTCTCCTGCTGTGGCCCCTGGCCCTCGGGCCCCTGGTGGCAGGTAAGGTAGAAATAACCCATCTGCTTTTCAGGGAGACATCCAGAGCTGACACATTTGATAGGTTAGCCAAAGCCAGTGGCATGTTTTACCACCCACTGGGAAGGTAGGTAGCAAAGTGGGGGGAGGGGATCTGAAGGCTATTCTGGTCACTAGTGGAGGCATACCTCTCAAGTGTCCCTGGTTTGGAGAGACTGTCCCTCTTTTGAGTCCATTCCCCCCTGCCCCTCATTGTTCTCATTTGTCCATTGTTGAGGTGGTAAACACCACTTAAAGTGGAACAACACCCAGGATTTTGACTATCCTGGGTATTGGTCCACTTCCGCGGGGCACCCCGATCGTGGGTGCCCCGCTGTGTGAAACCCCCCAGAAATCCCCGAAAACTCACCTGACCCCGCTCCCACGTGACTCGCTCGTCCAATCGCCGTCGACGGACAAGGAGAGGCAGCGCCGGACAAGCTGAGCGCGGTCCGCCGCCGCCACCCGCGCGTCCCTCTTACAGGGAGCGTACGCCCGCGCTGGCCATTCACAAACGGCCGGCTAGAGGGACACGCGGGAGGCGGCGGCCCGCGCATTCGCCGCTGGAACGAGGATCAGGTAGGATTTTTTCTCGGATCTGGGGGGGGTTTCACACAGTGGGGCACCCCCGATCGGGGTGCCCCGCAGTCAGGGAGCTGATCGGTCCGGGAAACTTATAGATTCCCGGGCCGATCAGGGGAGGGTGTTGGTCCACTTTAAGAATTACATAATAATAACATACATACATAATAAGCCCCCCACACACACATACAAGCCCCCTACACACACACACAGGCAAGCCCCCCACACACACAGACAAAATCCCCCCACAAATATGCAAGCCCCCCCACACACACATGCAGACAAGCCCTCTACATACACTGGGCCTGCTGCTGGTCTTCCCCCATGGCATCACAGATCAGGATGCACCACTATGTGAATGCCGCAACAGTCACCTGCTTCCGGGCTCCCACACCGATGTATGCACCGGCAGCCAAACAAGAGCCACTTGCCGATCATTTATTATGCATGCTCTGATTGGAGGAGAGCTCTTGGATCAATAAGAGGTGAGTGGTTCTGGGCCATCTGGGGGGTTTCACACAGTAGGGCAAAATCCCAGGTTTTGTTCCTCTTTAAACCACACACACACGTTAGAGGAAAGGCTTACCGTAGCCTCCCCAGCAATCAGACACAGCCACAGTTGCAGCAGCGGGAGTTGGTTGGCGTGCGGGGGATTACGTCGTCTGGTGGGCGATCAGATGGTGGGTGATTAGATGGCTCTCATCCTGTGCCACCTGATTTATTGGTTGATCAGCAGCTGGGACCACACCCCCCAACTTCCGCAGCTAGCCGGCTCTGATCTGCCATATGAAACAGACAGGTGACAGCACAAGCGGGCTAACAAATCTCGTATGACGCCGCACTCCTACCTGTATGTTGTAATGGGGGTGCATGGTTAGCGGTGACATACCCCTTACATCCCGTCCCTCCAATCAGCTCAGCAGAGCGGGATTCTCCTCCCAACATGGAACCGGTGCCTTAATCGCCTTTTTTTTTCCCTGACAGCGAGATCTTGTGCACACCTGTGCCCAAGAACGCTTGCACGCGCTGCGCCAGCCCGCTTGTGCTGAAGAAGCAGTAAAACCAGCACTCCAAGTGATAATCCAAAAATAATGTATTCAAGTCAGTGGCACAAAATCCAACGTTTCGGGGGTTACAGCAGGCCCCCTTCATCAGTGATAACTAACCCAGTTAGTTAGTTGGTTAGGTATCTCTGATGAAGGGGGCCACCTGTAAGCCCCGAAGAGTTGGATTTTGTGCAACTGACTTGAATACATTCTTTTTGGATTATCACTTGGAGTGCTGGTTTTACTGCTTCTTCAGCACAAGCGGGCTGGCGCAGCGCGTGCACGCGTTCTTGGGCACAGGTGTGCACAAGATCTCGCTGTCAGGAAAAAAAAAGGCGATGAAGGCACCGGTTCCATGCTGGGAGGAGAATCCCGCTCTGCTAAGCTGATTGGAGGGACGGGATGTAAGGGGTATGTCATCAGGTGAACCTATAAACCCCGATATCACAGCCATGTAAAAATGGAAAACAGTTTAGGACAGCGCCAAATGTGGCCCAACGTAATGATGTAGCAATTACCTTTTCTTGCTGTAGCACTTTAACAAAGCAAGCAGAAGGAGCTCATGATGGCAGTACTCCCTCTAGTGGTTATTATGTACATACCCCAGGGTGTACACTGCGGTGTTAAAGTGGAACAAAACCCACAGAGATTGGCCCATGAATCTACAAGATTGATTCCCTCCCCCTGGGGCATCCAACATTGGGATTCCCCGCTGTGTGAGACCCCCCCCAGATCGTCCATAATCTCACCTTCTTTCCAGGTCCAACGGCGCATGCACGAGCAGCAGACTCATCCCACTATCCCTCTAGCAGGGCACCTTCCCACCACAGGAATTTGTGAATAGTCGACGCGGGCACACTCCTTGTTAGAGGGCTGCGGACGCCAGCGTGCTTGGATCTGCTCGCCTTAGATGAAGGCTTTGACAAAGGGGCGGGAGCGGATCCGAACGCGCTGATTGGACAAGAGGCCGCGCATTCGCCGTAGGACAGGGAAGAGGTGAGTTTGTTTTTGTTTTTTTCCCATTCAGTATTAGACTTGGATATTAAGCTTGATAATCATTTCTTATCATATGCTTCCAAGTTTAGAAAAGGTATAACATCATTATGGGAATATTGGTTGCGAGGTTGAGGGCAGAAACACAGAGAAGGGCAGAAACACAGGGAAGGGCAGAAACACAGAGAAGGGCAGAAACACAGAGAAGGGCAGAAACACAGAGAAGGGCAGAAACACAGGGAAGGGCAGAAACACAGGGAAGGGCAGAAACACAGAGAAGGGCAGAAACACAGGGAAGGGCAGAAACACAGAGAAGGGCAGAAACACAGGGAAGGGCAGAAACACAGGGAAGGGCAGAAACACAGGGAAGGGCAGAAACACAGGGAAGGGCAGAAACACAGAGAAGGCAGAAAAAAAAAAGGTGAGTTTGTTTCACACAGGGGCTTCATCCTCAATCAGGGAGGCCCTTGGAGCAAGGACCAAAACCCAGGATAGTCGAAATCCTGGGTTTTGGTACACTTTAAAGTGGACCAACACCCAGGGGAGATCGGCCCGGGAATCTATAAAATCCGAAATCGGGATGTCCCGCGGGGTGAAACCCCCCAGGAAGCCCAGAAACCTTGCCTTAACCCCGTTCCAACGGCGCATGCGCGGGCCGCGGCCTCGTCTCGCGCTTCCCTCTAGCAGGGTGCTCAGAGCCGCTGTGATTGGACGCCGCTTGCACGTGCATACCACAGCGGCACTCACCTCGTGGTGAGGTGAGTGTTTCCGGGCATTCTGGGGGGTTTCACACAGCGGGGCACCCCCCCGATCGGGGTGCCCCACCGAAGTGGACCAAAACCCAGGATAGTCAAAATCCTGGGTTTTGGTCCACTTTAAGGGGTACACCAACAAGGGGTGTCTGGGTTGGTGTACCCCTTAAGTGGATTATTTTAACAGTAAAACATTATCCCTTCTTGCTTTAAAAGTGCCATGTGGCCTGTGGCCTACTTATTTTGGTACGTTTTATAATTGTACACCCCCTTGGAGGAACTCCTTGTCGCTAGGGGGTACTTGATGTAAAAAGGTTGAGAACCACTGTGATATCGGGTGTAATATCACGCACAGAACACTAGAGAGAGCACACGCCTACAACACACTAAGAAGAAGGTGCTCACAAAGACAGTGAGCTCCCTCTAGTGGTCAGTGTGCATCAGGACAGCGAGTGTAATACACACACTGACCACTAGAAGGAAAACAGTCCTACATTACACTAAGCATAGGAGCTCATGATGGCGGTGCTACCTCTAGTGGTCAGTGTGTATCAGAACAGCGAGTGTAATACCACACACTGACCACTAGAAGGAAAACAGTCCTACGTCACACTAAGCATAGGAGCTCATGATGGCAGTGCTACCTCTACTGGTCAGTGTGCAGCAGGACAGCGAGTGTAATACACACACTGACCACTAGAAGGAAAACAGTCCTACATCACACTAAGCATAGGAGCTCATGATGGCGGTGCTCCCTCTACTGGTCAGTGTGCAGCAGGACAGCGAGTGTAATACCACCCACTGATCACTAGAAGGAAAACAGTCCTACGTCACACTAAGCATAGGAGCTCATGATGGCGGTGCTCCCTCTAGTGGTCAGTGTGCAGTGTGATAGTGGGTAAAACTCTCATTCAACACTAGAGGGAGGACACTGGATGGTGCAGGATTTTTTTCCTCCCCTGATCCCTCTCTGTCACCTTCCAGCTGAGACTGATGGTCGTCCTGTGGCAGAGACTCGTTATGGAAGGCTGCACGGGGTATCAGTGAGTGTAAATGAGACAGAGAGCCTTGCCCACGCATTCTATGGCATCCCTTTTGCCAAGCCACCGGTGGGACAGTTACGTTTCGCAGCGCCGGAGCTACCGGAGCCGTGGAGCGGTGTGAGAGAAGCTGCCGATTACCCTCCCATGTGAGTAGCTGCTGTATCTGCTCCGCCATGAGCGACAATGGTTTAGATTACTGATACTCAACTGGCCGACCGAATGTGGACCTCTGCGCCAGATCTCTGGACCCCTGCCCTGACAGCTCTGCACTCGGTTGCCTCTGTGTTGCTGTGCTCAGTGCTGCCACCTTGTTCGGTGATGTAGTGCTTAGTCTCCCTGCCGGTGTCATGGCTCCCTGGCACCCAGCATTGCAATATGGAGTACTGCGGGGGGGGGGGGGGGGGGTAGTGGCATTGCAAGGTGCACACAAACTATGTTTCTTAGCTCCGCCCCATCCATCCCTGTCCTCTCAGCTATGCCCCATCCATTCCTGTCCCCTCAGCTCTGCCCCATCCATTCCTGTCCCCTCAGCTCTGCCCCATCCATCCCTGTCCTCTCAGCTCTGCCCCATCCATTCCTGACCCCTCAGCTCTGCCCCATCCATCCCTGTCCCCTCAGCTCTGCCCCATCCATCCCTGTCCTCTGAGCTGTGCCCCATCCATCCCTGTCCTCTCAGCTATGCCCCATCCATTCCTGTCCCCTCAGCTCTGCCCCATCCATTCCTGTCCCCTCAGCTCTGCCCCATCCATCCCTGTCCTCTCAGCTCTGCCCCATCCATTCCTGACCCCTCAGCTCTGCCCCATCCATCCCTGTCCCCTCAGCTCTGCCCCATCCATCCCTGTCCCCTCAGCTCTGCCCCATCCATCCCTGTCCTCTCAGCTCTGCCCCATCCATTCCTGTCCCCTCAGCTCTGCCCCATCCATCCCTGTCCCCTCAGCTCTGCCCCATCCATCCCTGTCCTCTCAGCTCTGCCCCATCCATTCCTGACCCCTCAGCTCTGCCCCATCCATCCCTGTCCTCTCAGCTCTGCCCCATCCATCCCTGTCTCCTTAGCTCTGCCCCATCCATCCCTGTCCTCTCAGCTCTGCCCCATCCATCCCTGTCTCCTCAGCTCTGCCCCATTCACCCCTGTCCTCTCAGCTTTGCCCCATCCATCCCTGTCTCCTCAGCTCTGCCCCATCCATCCCTGTCTCCTTAGCTCTGCCCCATCCATCCCTGTCCTCTCAGCTCTGCCCCATCCATCCCTGTCTCCTCAGCTCTGCCCCATCCATCCCTGTCTCCTTAGCTCTGCCCCATCCATCCCTGTCCTCTCAGCTCTGCCCCATCCATCCCTGTCTCCTCAGCTCTGCCCCATTCACCCCTGTTCTCTCAGCTCTGCCCCATTCACCCCTGTCCTCTCAGCTCTTCCCCATCCATCCCTGTCCCCTCAGCTCTGCCCCATCCATTCCTGTCCCCTCAGCTCTGCCCCATCCATTCCTGTCCTCTCAGCTCTGCCCCATCCATTCCTGTCCCCTCAGCTCTGCCCCATCCAACCCTGTCCTCTCAGCTCTGCCCCATCCATCCCTGTCTCCTCAGCTCTGCCCCATTCACCCCTGTCCTCTCAGCTCTGCCCCATTCACCCCTGTCCTCTCAGCTCTGCCCCATTCACCCCTGTCCTCTCAGCTCTGCCCCATCCATCCCTGTCCTCTCAGCTCTGCCCCATCCATCCCTGTCTCCTCAGCTCTGCCCCATCCATTCCTGTCCTCTCAGCTCTGCCCCATCCATTCCTGTCCTATCAGCTCTGCCCCATCCATCCCTGTCTCCTCAGCTCTGCCCCATCCATTCCTGTCCTCTCAGCTCTGCCCCATCCATTCCTGTCCTCTCAGCTCTGCCCCATCCTACTCTGTCCCCTCAGCTCTGCCCCATCCATTCCTGTCCCCTCAGCTCTGCCCCATCCATTCCTGTCCCCTCAGCTCTGCCCCATCCATTCCTGTCCCCTCAGCTCTGCCCCATCCATCCCTGTCTCCTCAGCTCTGCCCCATCCATCCCTGTCCCCTCAGCTTTGCCCCATCCATCCCTGTCCCCTCAGCTCTGCCCCATCCATTCCTGACCCCTCAGCTCTGCCCCATCCATCCCTGTCCTCTCAGCTCTGCCCCATCCATCCCTGTCTCCTCAGCTCTGCCCCATTCACCCCTGTCCTCTCAGCTCTGCCCCATCCATCCCTGTCCCCTCAGCTCTGCCCCATCCATTCCTGACCCCTCAGCTCTGCCCCATCCATTCCTGTCCTCTCAGCTCTGCCCCATCCATTCCTGTCCTCTCAGCTCTGCCCCATCCATTCCTGACCCCTCAGCTATGCCCCATCCATCCCTGTCCCCTCAGCTCTGCCCCATCCATTCCTGACCCCTCAGCTCTGCCCCATCCAACCCTGTCCTCTCAGCTCTGCCCCATTCACCCCTGTCTCCTCAGCTCTGCCCCATTCACCCCTGTCCTCTCAGCTCTGCCCCATCCATCCCTGTCCTCTCAGCTTTGCCCCATCCATCCCTGTCTCCTCAGCCCTGCCCCATCCATCCCTGTCTCCTCAGCTCTGCCCCATCCATCCCTGTCTCCTTAGCTCTGCCCCATCCATCCCTGTCCTCTCAGCTCTGCCCCATCCATCCCTGTCTCCTCAGCTCTGCCCCATCCATCCCTGTCTCCTTAGCTCTGCCCCATCCATCCCTGTCCTCTCAGCTCTGCCCCATCCATCCCTGTCTCCTCAGCTCTGCCCCATTCACCCCTGTTCTCTCAGCTCTGCCCCATTCACCCCTGTCCTCTCAGCTCTTCCCCATCCATCCCTGTCCCCTCAGCTCTGCCCCATCCATTCCTGTCCCCTCAGCTCTGCCCCATCCATTCCTGTCCTCTCAGCTCTGCCCCATCCATTCCTGTCCCCTCAGCTCTGCCCCATCCAACCCTGTCCTCTCAGCTCTGCCCCATCCATCCCTGTCTCCTCAGCTCTGCCCCATTCACCCCTGTCCTCTCAGCTCTGCCCCATTCACCCCTGTCCTCTCAGCTCTGCCCCATCCATCCCTGTCCTCTCAGCTCTGCCCCATCCATCCCTGTCTCCTCAGCTCTGCCCCATCCATCCCTGTCTCCTCAGCTCTGCCCCATCCATTCCTGTCCTCTCAGCTCTGCCCCATCCATTCCTGTCCTCTCAGCTCTGCCCCATCCTACTCTGTCCCCTCAGCTCTGCCCCATCCATTCCTGTCCCCTCAGCTCTGCCCCATCCATTCCTGTCCCCTCAGCTCTGCCCCATCCATTCCTGTCCCCTCAGCTCTGCCCCATCCATCCCTGTCTCCTCAGCTCTGCCCCATCCATCCCTGTCCCCTCAGCTTTGCCCCATCCATCCCTGTCCCCTCAGCTCTGCCCCATCCATTCCTGACCCCTCAGCTCTGCCCCATCCATCCCTGTCCTCTCAGCTCTGCCCCATCCATCCCTGTCTCCTTAGCTCTGCCCCATCCATCCCTGTCCTCTCAGCTCTGCCCCATCCATCCCTGTCTCCTCAGCTCTGCCCCATTCACCCCTGTCCTCTCAGCTCTGCCCCATCCATCCCTGTCTCCTCAGCTCTGCCCCATCCATCCCTGTCTCCTTAGCTCTGCCCCATCCATCCCTGTCCTCTCAGATCTGCCCCATCCATCCCTGTCCTCTCAGCTCTGCCCCATCCATCCCTGTCTCCTTAGCTCTGCCCCATCCATCCCTGTCTCCTCAGCTCTGCCCCATCCATCCCTGTCTTCTCAGCTCTGCCCCATTCACCCCTGTCCTCTCAGCTCTGCCCCATTCACTCCTGTCCTCTCAGCTCTGCCCCATCCATCCCTGTCCTCTCAGCTCTGCCCCATTCACCCCTGTCCTCTCAGCTCTGCCCCATTCACTCCTGTCCTCTCAGCTCTGCCCCATCCATTCCTGTCCCCTCAGCTCTGCCCCATCCATTCCTGTCCCCTCAGCTCTGCCACATCCTACTCTGTCCCCTCAGCTCTGCCACATCCTACTCTGTCCCCTCAGCTCTGCCCCATCCATTCCTGACCCCTCAGCTCTGCCCCATCCATCCCTGTCCCCTCAGCTCTGCCCCATCCATCCCTGTCTCCTCAGCTCTGCCCCATTCACCCCTGTCCTCTCAGCTCTGCCTCATCCATCCCTGTCTCCTCAGCTCTGCCCCATCCATCCCTGTCCCCTCAGCTCTGCCCCATCCATCCCTGTCTCCTCAGCTCTGCCCCATCCATTCCTGTCCCCTCAGCTCTGCCCCATCCATCCCTGTCCCTTCAGCTCTGCCCCATCCATTCCTGACCCCTCAGCTCTGCCCCATCCATCCCTGTCCTCTCAGCTCTGCCCCATTCATCCCTGTCCTCTCAGCTCTGCCCCATTCATCCCTGTCCTCTCAGCTCTGCCCCATTCATCCCTGTCCTCTCAGCTCTGCCCCATTCATCCCTGTCCTCTCAGCTCTGCCCCATTCATCCCTGTCCTCTCAGCTCTGCCCCATTCATCCCTGTCCTCTCAGCTCTGCCCCATTCATCCCTGTCCTCTCAGCTCTGCCCCATTCATCCCTGTCCTCTCAGCTCTGCCCCATTCATCCCTGTCCTCTCAGCTCTGCCCCATTCATCCCTGTCCTCTCAGCTCTGCCCCATCCATCCCTTCTCCCAGCTCTCGCCACGTGTTCTGTGTATCTATCCCTCTTCCTTTACAGCTCCTCTCCTATTCATCCCTGTCCTCTCAGCTCTGTCCCATTCATCCCTCTCCCCTGATCCCTATCTATCCATCCTTGTTACCAGACCTTATTGGCAGTAATATTTTGGGCCCTAGTCCCCCTGTACACGCCCCTGCACACAATGCACAGGGTGGTAAAGCAGTGTGCCGCGGGCCTGAGCTGTAGGTTCTGCAGGGGACAAAAAAAGCTCCTGTTTTTTCCCAGCGCCCAATAGAATTTTTGGGGTGGGGGGACAAGCAGCCTTTCTTAGTTTTACCTGGGAATCTATAGCTCCTCCCCCAGGGTGCTGGTTTCTAACTGTCCACCCCCCCCCCCCCCCCCACAACACCCCTCCGCCCAGACCTTTACCTATCACCGGATGCCTTTAAATGGACCTTTACAAGAAGTGGTTGAGTGTCCCTGGTTTAGATTGTGAACACACAAGGCCCTCGCTCCTTATTTGCACCATCATCAATAGACATTTGTTATATTCTGTGTATGATAAGCTTATTGTTTTTAGTCTCAAATAATTAAAGCACTTTATAGCTAAATAATAATAATAATTAGGGTCTCCACACACTGCAGAATATAAAAGCACTTTATAGCTAAATAATAAAAATAATCAGGGTCTCCACACACTACAGAATATAAAAGCACTTTATAGCTAAATAATATTACACAGGGTCTCCACACACTACGGAATATAAAAGCACTTTATAGCTAAATAATAAAAATAATCAGGATTTCCACACACTATGGAATAATAAAAGCACTTTATAGCTAAATAATAATAATAATCAGGGTCTCCACACACTACGGAATATAAAAGCACTTTATGGCTAAATAATAATAATAATCAGGGTCTCCACACACTACGGAATATAAAAGCACTTTATAGCTAAATAATAAAAATAATCAGGATTTCCACACACTATGGAATAATAAAAGCACTTTATAGCTAAATAATAATAATAATAATCAGGGTCTCCACACACTACGGAACATAAAAGCACTTTATAGCTAAATAATAATAATAATCAGGGTCTCCACACACTATGGAATATAAAAGCACTTTATAGCTAAATAATAATAATAATCAGGGTCTCCACACACTATGGAATATAAAAGCACTTTATAGCTAAATAATAATAATAATCAGGGTCTCCACACTACGGAATATAAAAGCACTTTATAGCTAAATAATAACAATAATCAGGGTCTCCACACACCCGATAATCGGATTGTACATTAGCAGCCAATGAAAATGCAAAGCTAGTAACCGCCCTCCTCTTCTGCCCCCGCCAGGTGCATTCAGAATCCGGGAGCCATACTGGCCATGCTGAAGACCTTCAAGTTCCCCCTCCCAACACCCACCTTGTCAGAGGATTGCCTCTATCTGAATGTCTTCACCCCGGCCTCCAGGGGGAGCGCCAAGCTACCGGTGAGGTGTAGTGCCCCAATAGGTTGTGTTGGTTATTGCAGATATAAGCGGCCTTATCAGTGATGAGTTGGGAGCTCCACAGCACACCAAGAGGCAGTAATGGGTATTGCAGATATAAGCAGCCTTATCAGTGATGAGTTGGGAGCTCCACAGCACACCAAGAGGCAGTAATGGGTATTGCAGATATAGGCGGCCTTATCAGTGATGAGTTGAGCGCCCCACAGCACACCAAGAGGCAGTAATGGGTATTGCAGATATAGGCGGCCTTATCAGTGATGAGTTGAGCGCCCCACAGCACACCAAGAGGCAGTAATGGGTATTGCAGATATAGGCGGCCTTATCAGTGATGAGTTGAGCGCCCCACAGCACACCAAGAGGCAGTAATGGGTATTGCAGATATAAGCGGCCTTATCAGTGATGAGTTGGGAGCTCCACAGCACACCAAGAGGCAGTAATGGGTATTGCAGATATAAGCGGCCTTATCAGTGATGAGTTGAGAGCTCCACAGCACACCAAGAGGCAGTAATGGGTATTGCAGATATAAGCAGCCTTATCAGTGATGAGTTGAGAGCTCCACAGCACACCAAGAGGTAGTAATGGGTATTGCAGATATAGGCGGCCTTATCAGTGATAAGTTGAGCGCTCCACAGCACACCAAGAGGCAGTAATGGGTATTGCAGATATAGGCAGCCTTATCAGTGATGAATTGAGAGCTCCACAGCACACCAAGAGGCAGTAATGGGTATTGCAGATATAGGCAGCATTATTAGTAATGGCTAGAGAGCTGTACAGCGCCGTAATAGGTTGTGAAGGGTATGGAAGATTTAGACAGCCTTATCAGTGAGGGGTGCAAAGCTGTACAGTGCCCCCATAGGCAATGACGGGTATGGCAGATATAGGCAGCATTATCAGTGAGGGGTGCAAAGCTGTACAGTGCCCCCATAGGCAATGACGGGTATGGCAGATATAGGCAGCATTATCAGTGATGGGTGCAAAGCTGTACAGTGCCCCCATAGGCAATGACGGGTATGGCAGATATAGGCAGCATTATCAGTGATGGGTAGAAAGCTGTTTAGTCCGAATAGGCATTGACAGGTTTTGCAGATATAGGGGGTAATTAAATATTTAGATGCTGTCAATGCCTATTGATAGGGATCAGTCATGAGTGAGCACCCCGATAGGCATTAGCGGTTATTGGTGGCTGATAAGAACATGTGAAAATGTAATTACCAGTCACCACCTATTGGAGCACTTTAGGGCTCTCTACCCATCACTGATAGGGATGCCTGTATCTGCAATATCCATCAATGCCTATTGGGGTGCTGTAGCGCAATTTATGGGAGATCACTTGTCAGGTAGGTAGAGGTAAGTAGTTCAGCCTTGGCACCGCTGGATTTGGTCATATTGTTTGAGAAGAACAATCACATAGCATGACATTGCCCCTTTCTTTCTGACACCAGGTCATGGTCTTCATCCACGGTGGAGGATTTCGGTTGGGCGGAGCCATCATGTTCGAAGGTTCTGCGCTGAGCGCCATTGAGAACGTGGTCGTGGTCTCCATTCAGTACAGGCTGGGCTTGATGGGCTTCCTCAGGTAACGCTGACACCTAAAGGCACCTAACCCCCGCTGTTCCCCGGGTGCCGTGGCAGCCCCCCCCCCCCGCTCCACACTCTCATTGCAAGGATGAGATAAATGCAGAGCACAAATTCCTATTCACAAACGCACCATGGCGATATAAACACATAATTAAACATTATTTGAAAGTGGACCAAAACCCAGGATTTTGACTATACTGTGTTTTGGTCCTTGCCCTGGAGCAGCAGGTGTGTGAAACCCCCCAGGTCGCCTGATCTCTCTCACCCTGCTCCGGTTCTCCGGCACATGCGCAGCCTCTCATCCAATCAGCACGCTCAGATCCACCCCTTCATCTATTAGCTCGTCTAAGGTGAGCACGCTGCCGGCTACCATGTAACAGGGAGTGTGCCCACACCGGCCATTCACAAATGCCTGGCACAGGCTGCGCCCTGCTAGAGGGATGGCAGGGATTCGGACGCAGCTCACTTTGGATCGGGAAAGAAGGTGAGTCTCCATGCGACCTCGGGGGTTTCACACAGCGGGGCATCCCGGTTCTGGATGCCCCGATGGGGGGAATTCAGCGGCCCTGGAATCTTATAGATTTCAGGGTCGTTGGGGCGTGGGTTTCGAGCAACTTTAAATGACAGGAATCTACCTAGTGTGGATTTTGCGGGACGATTGGGGGCTCCTGTGAATTTAGGTCCACTTCAAGATGTCACCTCACCCTTCCCTATTCTTCCATCCAGCACAGGAGACAGACAGATCTCTGGAAATTACGGATTCTTGGACCAGGTTGCGGCTCTGCGGTGGGTTCAGGAGAACATCGAGGACTTTGGGGGTGATCGGGAATTGGTGACTATATTCGGAGAGTCAGCCGGTGGGGTCAGTGTCTCTGCGCTGGTAAGTACTGCTGCTGCACTATGTAGGTGCAGGAATTTCCAGGAAAATTATGGGGTTTATTTAAAGTGGACCAACACCCTCCCATGATCGGCCCGGGAATCTATAAGATTCCCGGACCGATCAGACCCCTGACTGCGGGGCACCCCGATCGGGGGTGCCCCTCTGTGTGAAACCCCCCAGAAACCCCTAAATCTCTACCTTATCCACGATCCAGCCGCCTCCCGCACTTCCCTCTAGCAGGCCGTTTGTGAATTGCCGGCGTGGGCGCGCGCCCTTTAAGAGTGACGCGCGGAAGGCGGCGGCGGGCGCGCTCTCCTGTCCGTGCCTCCCACTTGTCCGTCAGCGGGGATTGGCAGCGGCGGTCACGTGGGAGCGAGGAGAGGTGAGTTTTTCGGGGTTTCTGGGGGGTTTCACACAAAACCCAGGATAGTCAAAATCCTGGGTGTTGGTCCACTTTAAGAAGCTCTAGTGCCACGTAGTGTTAGATGAACGTCCTGTAAATATCAGATCCCAGTGCCAAAGGTGTATTTATGAATTTGTTTGGGGGGGGGGGGAGGAATTTTGGGGCCCTACCCATTAGGTGAGTGTGATGTCACCTTCCGGGTTTGTCTGGGTCCCAAAGAAAGTGCCAGTATCCTTGCTCCAGAATTATAACAATTGTTTTTGCAGTAAAAACGTAAAGTGATTGTGTTTTATTTACACTTAATCATACAATTCATGAACATATGAAAAAACAATTGCTTGTGCAGTACATGTTGGTTTTACAGTTTTTTCAGGTTTTTTTTTTTGGGGGGGGGGTTCCCCCAGTGCCTTTTGGCTTACTTAGAGGCCGATTCATTAATAGCGGCAGGTAGCAACAGTTGAGCGACTTTAGCAGTATTTTCACAGCGCCCGCTAGTAGTCGCTGTGCTTGGCCGTTGTTCGGTTGTTGATAGCGACTCAGTCGGTGTGCAGTAATGTTGAATACGGGGTTAGGAGTCGTTATTTGACAGGTTCCGCGATGTATGGGTGCGCGTGATAGCGACTGGTCAGAGCGACCGGCTCCCACCATATTCATCAAAAAATCACGCTCCAAAAATTCTCGCGCTGTGAAATGCATGTTTAAACCCCAGAGCGCTGGCGGTGATGTGTTAAAAGTAGTTTTTTAACCCCCAAACCACCATATTTTTGGAAACAAAAAAAAATTTTTTTAAGAATTTAGTAATATGAATACAACAATATCAGACCTGTAATATCAATTCTGCACATTTTTTTTTACCTTAAAAAATTTATCTAACATGGCAGAAGTGGTCACAGAATTTTTGACATTTAAAAAAAAAAAAAAAAAAAAAAAAAAAAAACATTAATAACAATTAATTATAAAATAAAGATTGTTCCATTGAAATGCATTGGAGAGCGCCAGGTAGCGAGAGGTCATACCTGTCGCTGTTCAAGCTCGGACGCTGGCGCTGTAGGCTGAGGTTGGAATAATGATGAATGAGTCGCTATATGGCGCTATCTCAGTCGCTAAGCAGGATCGGCTTGATAAATGTGTGATTGTGGTGGGGAGCCGGCGTTCTCGTGGCGGGGCCCGTCATTACCAGTCGCTACCTGTCGCTATTCCTTCATAAATAAGGGCCTAAATTGTAAAGTCCTTTTAATTAGATCTGTAGGGTTTATTACCCTGCCGCTGATGTTTGTAGCAAGTGTCTTTGTGGTACGGATGCATTTCGCCCTTTGGCTTCCTCAGCGCACTGTTGGTCCTATTTTTAAAATTGGGGTAATACATACATTTGTGGTACTATATAGATTCAGTTTTGCATAGAAATAGACAAAAATAGACAAAAATATGTATATAAAAGAAAGAAATGATGAAAGGTAGTTCACTTACAGTTTAGTTGCTCTTTAGGGTGCTCGCTGCTTTGGGTACAGGATTTTAGAATGTGGCTCTTTGGTTGACCTGTATATAGGTCAGAAGGTCCAAATGTGCTATATAAGTATTTATATCAAAGCGCCTCCGCTGCCGGGTAGCGTCCCTTCTATCATCAGCACCAGCTCTGAGTTCCCTACAGCGCCACATAAGACCAGGCGCTCGCCCTCTGTGGCCTTATCCCATAGATTTCAATGGGCTGGGTTGGTCATTTGGGCTGGTGTATCTGCCAAATGATCCCTGGGCTCTTTGCAATCGTCTTTTCATGGATTTCTTGAACTTTTGGGTTGCGCTGCAAACTTGGGTTTTCGGCCATGCAAAAACCTGCGTCGTGTCATTCATGTGTTCCCAGTGAAATTCCCAGTGTTTCCGCTTTCAAAACGTGCTGATATTTCCCCAAAAATAAAAAGATTTGGGATTGCAACAGACGCTGTATGCCTGTTTTTCCCCTTTTTACGGCGCCCGTGCGGGCGCTGTGTGTTTGCAGGGTTAGATATACTGCAATTCCGGCACTCCCAGCTGGCGCTACGGGTCGCTAGCGCATAGGCTTTTAAAAGCCCTGTGCAGAACCCGACGCAGAGGCGCTACGTACACACACATACATGTACAAACACACACAGCGTTATTTTGTACAGCTCTACAGACGATGACTGTGCTTTATAACAACCTCTTAATAATAAATTGTGTGTTGGAGGCATTGCCATGTTTCCCAATCACGCCCCTGCCGCTCACCTCCCGTCACCCTAATGTTTATGGAGCTGCTGCCCCAAGGCAGTGCACCTGTGTGCTGTATACAGCTCAATGGTATGTGCATACCTCCCAAGTGTCCCTGATTTGGAGGGACTGTCCCTCTTTTGAGTCCATGCCCCGATGTCCTTTGTTGTTCTCATTTGTCCCTCTTTGAGGTGTAATATGCAGATCTGCAGCAATAAATGATTCATTTGCCTGTTGAATACATTATTCTTGCCTGTTCAAAGTGTGTCTATTGTTATAAATGTTACAACCCATCTCCTATCTATCCCTCAATGAGGGGGCGTGGCTTCATCCATCCCTCAAGTGAGGGTGTGTGGCTTCATCCATCCCTAAATGAGTGGCGTGGCGCTAATTTAACAAGTTTCCCTCTTTCCCAGTTGGAAGGTATGGTATGTGTTAAAGCTATTTCATATAGAATATATAATAATAATGAAATAGTGTTCCTCTGCAGGTGCTGTCGTCCCTCACCCGAGGCCTCTTCCACCGGGCCATCGCCGAGAGTGGCTCCGCCCTCATGCCATCCCTCATGGAGTACAACCGACGGAACCTTAGCGATATACGGAGTGTAAGCTCCTCTGACTCAGAAATGCTCCAATGTGCCATGTGCCAGCGCTATATAAATGTATAATAACCGTGTGTGAGTGAGAAGGGGCGGGGAGTCATGTGACTGCTTCTATGTACAGCGCTGTGGTATATGTCAGCGCTATATAAATGTATAATAACAGTGTGTGAGTGTGGAGGAGACATTAGAGTGTGAGCTCTGAGGGACAGGAGGTCATGTGACTGCTTCTATATACAGCGCTGTGGTATATGTCAGCGCTATATAAATGTATAATAACCGTGTGTGAGTGACAAGGGGCGGGGAGTCATGTGACTGCTTCTATGTACAGCGCTGTGGTATATGTCAGCGCTATATAAATGTATAATAACAGTGTGTGAGTGTGGAGGAGACATTAGAGTGTGAGCTCTGAGGGACAGGAGGTCATGTGACTGCTTCTATGTACAGCGCTGTGGTATATGTCAGCACTATATAATGTATAATAACCGTGTGTGAGTGAGAAGGGGCAGGGAGTCATGTGACTGCTTCTATGTACAGCACTGTGGTATATGTCAGCGCTTTATAAATGTATAATAACAGTGTGTGAGTGTGGAGGAGACATTAGAGTGTGAGCTCTGAGGGACAGGGAGTCATGTGACTGCTTCTCAGTTCAGCTCATACGGGCGGAGGAGCAGGGTGTGTGCAGCATGGAATGTGACCCAGGAGGAGGTGATGGAAGCTGGGATCAAGGATTCAGCAAAGTCCAGTGTTTGGAGTCAGGCTTACAGCAGGACGCTGGAGAAGGATGTTCCTTGGAAATGGAGGTTGGTGAATCTAAGGAAAGTTTTGTTACTGTTCGGAAACAAATGCTTATGGGTCAGAAAGGAAAGTTTATGCTGCAAATGCGAATCTCCAAGTTGCGGGAGGAATTAAAGCAGGAAAATTATGTTAATAAGAAGGAGCAGATCTATGAAGCTATTGATCAGTGTGAGCAGGAATTAAATGTGATGAAGGATAAATGTGCTGCAGACAGCGGGGAGCCCCCTAAGATGGAGCACTGGTCCCCCCAGAGAGTCAGAGACGCCCGGCTACAGAGTATAAAGAGGAGAGACATTATTGCTAAGAAAGGCATTGATGAGGACACTGTGCTCACTGTAGTGACCCAAGGCTGCCCAGTGCGGGTGAGGCCGGGGACATTCAGGGGCAATCCAGCAAGAGAAGAGTTATCTCCCCCAGCTCCCTATACCTCTCATACTGACCAGTCTGATCTGCCAGATCCAGCAAGCGAGGAGTTATCTCCCCCGGCTCCCTATACCTCTCATACTGACCAGTCTGATCTGCCAGATCCAGCAAGTAAGGAGTTATCTCCCCCGGCTCCCTATACCTCTCAGGCTGACCAGTCTGATCTGCCAGACCCAGCAAGTAAGGAGTTATCTCCCCCGGCTCCCTATACCTCTCATACTGACCAGTCTGATCCGCCAGACCCAGCAAGCGAGGAGTTATCTCCCCCCAGCTCCCTATACCTCTCATACTGACCAGTCTGATCTGCCAGACCCAGCAAGTAAGGAGTTATCTCCCCCGGCTCCCTATACCTCTCAGGCTGACCAGTCTGATCTGCCAGACCCAGCAAGCGAGGAGTTATCTCCCCCGGCTCCCTATACCTCTCATACTGACCAGTCTGATCTGCCAGACCCAGCAAGTAAGGAGTTATCTCCCCCGGCTCCCTATACCTCTCATACTGACCAGTCTGATCTGCCAGACCCAGCAAGTGAGGAGTTATCTCCCCCGGCTCCCTATACCTCTCATACTGACCAGTCTGATCTGCCAGACCCAGCAAGTAAGGAGTTATCTCCCCCGGCTCCCTATACCTCTCATACTGACCAGTCTGATCTGCCAGACCCAGCAAGTGAGGAGTTATCTCCCCCGGCTCCCTATACCTCTCATACTGACCAGTCTGATCTGCCAGACCCAGCAAGTAAGGAGTTATCTCCCCCGGCTCCCTATACCTCTCATACTGACCAGTCTGATCTGCCAGACCCAGCAAGTAAGGAGTTATCTCCCCCGGCTCCCTATACCTCTCATACTGACCAGTCTGATCTGCCAGACCCAGCAAGTGAGGAGTTATCTTCCCCGGCTCCCTATACCTCTCATACTGACCAGTCTGATCTGCCAGACCCAGCAAGTGAGGAGTTATCTCCCCCGGCTCCCTATACCTCTCATACTGACCAGTCTGATCTGCCAGACCCAGCAAGCGAGGAGTTATCTCCCCCGGCTCCCTATACCTCTCATACTGACCAGTCTGAGCTGCCAGACCCAGCAAGTAAGGAGTTATCTCCCCCGGCTCCCTATACCTCTCATACTGACCAGTCTGATCTGCCAGACCCAGCAAGTGAGGAGTTATCTTCCCCGGCTCCCTATACCTCTCATACTGACCAGTCTGATCTGCCAGACCCAGCAAGTGAGGAGTTATCTCCCCCGGCTCCCTATACCTCTCATACTGACCAGTCTGATCTGCCAGACCCAGCAAGCGAGGAGTTATCTCCCCCGGCTCCCTATACCTCTCATACTGACCAGTCTGATCTGCCAGACCCAGCAAGTAAGGAGTTAAGGGTGGCAGCTCCTGTTACTAATGAACTGTGCAACACACCGGATAATGCAGCCCCTGCAAGTGACACCCTGGGAATGTCTGTGGAAAATATTGCTTCAGAAGTAATAATCCCTGGTATAGAGACTATGGAGCAAAATTTGCTTAACTCAGGGAATCCAGGTCTTGATCAGACTCCACAAATACCAGTGACTCCAGAGCCAGACATGCAAGTGATTCCTAATAGACCCATTATGGACTCTCAGATACTAACAATAGAAATATCTGACCCAGAAACCCAGCGAATGCAGCCAGCCAATGAGAACCCTGGCAGCCTATTAATTACAGAATCTGCATTACAGAACATTGTTACCAGTATCATTGGCACAAGTGAGGGCCCTGGAATCAGGATACCTCATAAGGATGAAAACCCTGGAACTAGCATGCCAAAAAATAATCCAGTGGCCAGTAACTCTAAGGCACAAGACCAAGACCCGACTCCCCAGCAGAGGCGGCTCTTCTCCAGCGTCACAGGACTGGCAAACCCACCGGCACAGAGGAGGAACGCGGTGAGGATAAAATATGTGGGGCCAGAGGAGGATCTCCCCACCAGGCAGTACATTGGGAGAACTCTGATAAAGGACTTCATGAAGTTTGAGGCTGCTGAAATCTTTGCTTTAATTCATGTTCCCTCCAGCAGGTTATATGACATCAGTTTTAAGCTGCCGCACAGCCTGGATCTTTTCTGGGACATTTATAACAGGACCTGTGATAATGAAATCTGGAAAAATCTTCATGTAATCCAGTTGTCTAAACCCCAGGCAGTTACAGTCACCATTTTGTTCCAGTCTGAGGTGGTGGCCCTGGCAGACGTGCTGCATTGGATAGGCCGGCAATGCAAGGTGCTCAGCCAACCTGCCAAGATCTATGATGAGGAAGCATTCTGGAATGGTGGATATACTATTAAAGTGCAGCTGACCCAGGAGAATGGAGTAACCAGGCACCTGCCACATGCCTTTTACCTGGGCCCTGATAGGGGCATATGTTACTACCCTGGGCAGCCCAGGCGCTGCCATAAATGTGGAGGCAGACATTTGGCTTTTAACTGCCCTCATATAAAGTGCTCATTGTGTGGGGAGCTTGGGCACACAAAGGACTCATGTACAGGTATTATTGTGTGTAACCTGTGCTCAGGAGTGGGGCATACATTCCGCGAGTGCCCTCATGCCCAGCATAATAAAACTACTGAACTGCTGGTAGAGAATGAGGTGGTCAATGCCGGCCATGAGCATGAAGTGACTGATCCTGAGGCTGGTAAATTTCACCCACCACCAATCAGTGCAACGTCCAATAGTCTTGGCTCAGTGGTGCCAACAGAAGCCCCAGTTCAATATTCTGCCCCAGTTCAATATTCTGCCCCAGTGATGCTAACAGAAGCCCCAGTTCTATATTCTGCCCCAGTTCAATATTCTGCCCCAGTGATGCTAACAGAAGCCCCAGTTCTATATTCTGCCCCAGTGATGCTAACAGAAGCCCCAGTTCTATATTCTGCCCCAGTGATGCCAACAGAAGCCCCAGTTCTATATTCTGCCCCAGTGATGCCAGAAGTTGCGGCAGAATCTGGCACAACAGCTAAGGATGATAATGTCGGATTTCAGACTGTAAAAAGGAAAAATAAAGCAGCAGCAGGAAAAGACAAGTTAAAAAAATTATCAAGTGAAAGCAAACCCCAAGAGCCGGCCTCTTTGGACATTTCCCGGGGGCGCTATTATGTGCTAAGAGACCGTAAGGAAAATTTGGACGAGCAACCAATGGGCAGCATGGCAGAGGACAAAGATTTGGATGATGGGGCCTCCCAGGTGTCCATCAATACCACTGAGGACATCAATGAGGAAGAGGAGGTAGAGGCTTCTGTGGCCATTAAGAGATGGGGTTCCAAAGGACATGGCAGTGGGAAGAAGAAAAAGGGGAGAAAAACCAGGTGACCTAGATGAGGCTCAGGGTATATTCACTGAGTGTGAGTGGAGACTCGTCGCCAGGTGATATTTCAGCAGTGTTGCTGCTGCACGAGACCAGGATGAGATCCAATGCTGATGTTTCCTTTGTTAAAGTATTCTGCAGAGTCTGAGGGGTGCGCAGAACAGAGACCAGTCTGCCCCCCCCCAATACTTACTAGGGTCATATTATTTCACTGTTTTCCTTCTGATTTCAACATGTATATAGTGTTATGTATCTGTATATACAATCTGCAAACCAGCAATGTGTAAGTAATTGTCAGTGAGTTTACAATAAAAGATATGTGACTGCTTCTATGTACAGCACTGTGGTATATGTCAGCGCTATATAAATGTATAATAACCGTGTGTGAGTGTGGAGGAGACATTAAAGTGTGAGCTCTGAGGGACAGGGGGTCATGTGACTGCTTCTATGTACAGCGCTGGGGTATATGTTGGCGCTATATAAATGTATAATAACAGTGTGTGAGTGAGAAGGGGCAGGGAGTCATGTGACTGCTTCTATGTACAGCGCTGTGGTATATGTTGGCGCTATATAAATGTATAATAACAGTGTGTGAGTGGGAAGGGACAGGGGGTCATGTGACGGCTTCTATGTACAGCGCTGTGGTATGTGTCAGCGCTATATAAATGTATAATAACAGTGTGTGAGTGAGAAGGGGCAGGGAGTCATGTGACTGCTTCTATATACAGCGCTGTGGTATATGTCAGTGCTATATAAATGTATAATAACAGTGTGTGAGTGAGAAGGGGCAGGGAGTCATGTGACTGCTTCTATGTACAGCGCTGTGGTATATGTCGGTGCTATATAAATGTATAATAGTGTGTGAGTGTGGAGGAGACATTAGAGTGTGAGCTCTGGTATCTCATGATAATATCAGGAAGCTGATCCGTTTGTCTCTCCCATAGGCTGTGGCAGAGCTCACGTCATGTGATTCGGCTTCGCTGCTGGTCTGCTTGAGGGAGAAATCGGAGAATGAGATGAAGGAGGTGGCAGTAGCTCTGGTGGGTAGCGCACAAGGCTGACACTCTAGTAGCATAGAATGACCATTCATCTGTGACCCTGCTCCTCAGAAGATTCGCAGGATCCCATCAGGCTGGAGCATTGTCCCTGGGAAATGTTTTGGAATTCCTGATATTTAATTTTCCTTGCCGAGACACACATTCCTGGTTTGCAGCTTCCAGCAGGAGATCCCGGATTTAATGCCCCCTGCTGGGCAGGTTATGGGCACTGCAGTCACGGTGGCAGGGAACTGCTAGGGTGGTGATTAGGAGTGGTTGACTCTAGTTTGAAATCCCTGTTGGATATAGTTCGAACCTTGTCCACAGTTGATTCATGTGGGGCCCTTTTAGGTAGCATCCTGATACATGAGGGCCCCTAAATAACACAAAAACACCTCTAGCTCCTGTTCAGCACCCTCCTTTCCTATCCAATCAAATCCTCCAGAGGGGACTATTTTTTATATTCATATTTTATATGACATTGTCATATTACATTAATATAATAAAGAAATATAAAATGTAATATAATAAGGTATACTGTAATTTAATATAATATCATTTAGAATAAAATCATATAAGTAGATATAATTTATCATTATTATCATAATATATATGATGTATGCATTGTATGCGTTGTAATGCAATGTAGAATATAATGTAATGCAATATGAAAAAATATTATGTATTATAACAAAGAAATGTAATGTAATGTAATATAGGATAACATAATACAACATATAATTAATTGATAATGTTTGAATATAAAATATAATGTAATATTATACAATGTAATATACTATAAGGAACTATAATGTAATGAAAAACAATTTTAAATAATGTAGTATAACAAAAGGAATTGTAATATATATATATATTTATATAGGAATTATACATATATATATATATATATAGTGGTAATGTGTGTGGAAAAGTGATAAATGGTGTGTATTTTTCCCCTGCTATGCTGTATCAGGCACAATCCATGCCGGGTTTTCAGGACCCAGTTCACATTTCCTAGTCCTCTACAGGTCTGTTCCCTGATCCCAGGCCTAGCACAGGTGATGAGGCTGATTGCAGGGGAAGCCGAAATAAAAGGAGCCGCTGAGCCTGTCAGTTGGCTTTTGACCAGCCTGGGCTCCTTCCTGGCTGTACTGCTCAGTGGTGAATGAGAGACTGGATTTAAGCCGAATGACTTGGCTTCTGCGACCCCAAAACTTGGACTTGTGTGGATGAGCAGCGTAGGCGTGTATGCCCTGTAAAGCGAAACCTGATACCCCGGACTTGCAGCTTGCTGGAGTATCAAACCTTGGACTTTCATTGAGTTGGTGAAGTAACCACTTGATTTATTGCATTGCATGCTGCAACCTGTGAAGTAAGAGACATTTCTTTTCTGCTGAACATTTTGGTTTGAATAAAACTGGTCTTTTATTTTGAAGAACTGTTGTCCGTGTCACTGCTGTTCGCCCCAATCGCTCACAATTGGTGGAGGATGCGGGCATGACTGTTGCTAGGGGCAATGAAGTGACAAAACGCTGTGTTTAACAGTGGATGGCTTGGGTGAAACCGGCAACCAAGATGTCTCACATGGAGGAGGTGATAAAGCAGCTGGTACAGGATAATCTCCAACAACACCAAGCCCAGCAACAGGCCTTGGCACAACAGCACCAAGCCCAGCAGCAGGCCTTGGCACAACAGTACCAATCACAGCAGGAGACAAACCGCCTGTTGATGGAGCAGAATGCTGCCCACAGAGAGACTGTCCTAACCAAAATCTCACAACTGGAGAGAAGCCCAGTTGAGTTGAATGGTGTGAGGAGAGCCGTACAGCGGGTCCTACAAAAGATAACCCCCAAGGATAATGTCGAGGCCTACCTCACTGTATTCCAGCGCATGGCTGAGAGAGAGCAGCTGCCAGTTGCCAAGTGGGCAGATGTGATTGCACCGTTTCTGGCAGGTGAGCCCCAAATAACGTATTTTGACCTCAGGAAGCAAGAGGTACAGGACTATGCCAAACTTAAAATGGAGATCCTTGCTCGCCTGGGTGTTACGCCAGCGGTCCGAGCCCGGAGAGTGCATAATTGGACTTTTTCCGTTGATAAGCCTGCCCGGTCACAGATGTATGACTTAGTTCATCTTGTCCAAAAATAGTTGGAGCCAGAGCATTCCACACCTGCACAGATCATCGAGAAAGTTGTGGTGGACCATGTTTTTTGGAGGACAAGGCGACCTGCAGACTGCTGAGCAAATGGTCAACATGATTGAGAGATTTATCGCAACGGAGGACCACCTTCGGGATGCCCCTACAGCACCAGCAACCTCCAAGACCAGCAGACCTGTGACTACGGTGGGTAAGCAAGTTCGCCTTGGAGGTGTGTGAAAGGATGTAAGAGGGCAAAAGACTGACTCTGATCCCCAGAGGCCCCCTAATCCTAGGGAGGACGCCTGGGCAAGGAAGTTCCGTGGTCCCCAGTGCTGGAGGTGCCGTGAGTGGGGGCACATAGCCATGGATTGTCCCCTCTCCCCTGAGGAAGGTGATAAATGGTGTGTATTTTTCGCCTGCAATGCTGTATCAGGCATGATCCATGCTGGGTTTTCAGGACCCAATTCACATTTCCCAGTCCTCTACAGGTTTGTTCCCTGATTCCAGGCCTAGCACAGGTGATGAGGCTGATTGCAGGGTAAGCCGAACTAAAAGGAGACGCTGAGCCTGTCAGTTGGCTGTTGACCAGCCCGAAGGAAGGAGCCCAGGCTGTACTGCTCAGTGGTAAATGAGAGACTGGATTTAAGCCGAATGACTTGGCTTCTGCGACCCCAAAACTTGGACTTGTGTGGATGAGCAGTGTGGGTGTATATGCCCTGTAAAGCGGGACCTGATACCCCGGACTTGCAGCTTGCTGGAGTATCAAACCTTGGACTTTCATTGAGTTGGTGAAGTAACCATTTGATTTATTGCATTGCATGCTGCAACCTCTGAAGTAAGAGACATTTCTTTTCTGCTGAACATTTTGGTTTGAATAAAACTAGTCTTTAATTTTGAAGAACTGTTGTCCGTGTCACTGCCGTTCGCCCCAAATCTCTCACTATATATATATATTATATATATATATTACAATACTGATAATGTAGCAAATAATATTGTATAATATAATCCGTCAATGTAATGTAATGAAATATAATATACTGGAATGTAATGGTTATAATATAACATATAATATTATAATATATATTCATATAATAATGTAAGGTAATATAATGTAATATAATTTAATAGAATGTAATATATTATAATGTAATGTAATATAAGGAATAATATAATATAATGTAATATTGTATAATACTATATATTTTCATATATACAGTATTACTCTACGGAAGATGATGGGGCTATATAAATAAACAGTAATAATAATAATAATAATAATAATAATAATAATAATAATGTAATATAATTTAAAACTTTGTAATAATCATATAATATAATATAAAACAATGTAATATAATATAAGGAGATATAATGTAAAGTTGCATAAAATAATGTAATATCATATAATGGTGCATAATTTGATACTATATAATGACATACATTGTAGAATAATTGAATACATGATAATATACTGTATAACAATATGCACGTGAAATACTGTGGCTCTCCCCTCAGGATCACCTGCAGTTCGCGGGGGTTGTGGATGGAGAATTCCTGAACAAGTCTGCAGAGGAGATTTTGGCGCAGAAGGAAGTCGCCCCCGTCCCCTTCTTAATGGGCGTGAACAATCACGAGTTTGGCTGGATTCTGCCTCGGGTGAGCCGCCCTCTGGAGCTGAAAGCAGATCTCATTAAAAGGAACTCCTAATATTTTAGGGAACACTTACTCTGGTTTGATTGGGGCACGGCCTGGGCTGGCATCTCTATTGGGGCTCCAGAGCACAAAGCTCTCACCTCTCAAAGCTGAGGCCCCTCGGGGGCAGGGATTAGGCAGAATCGGGGATGTGAGGGATGACTCTATTTTCTTGTTGCCAGGCGCTGAATTTTAGCGGGATGACGGATGGGATGGAGAAGGCTTATGTACGCTGGGGCCTGCAGCACCTACCCCTAGTGGTAAGTGTCTTTTCCTGAGTGCAGGGGGGTATATAGATGAGACTCCGGATATAATATACTGTGTGTGTTGCAGAAAGTGGAGCCGGGTGTCATACCTCTGATCATGGACGAATATTTTAATGACACAGAAGATCCGCTGGAGATCCGCAACCGATTCCTGGATTTATGCAGCGACCTTGTGTTCCATTTCCCAGCCCTGCGCACTGCTCGCTACCACCGAGGTGAGTGTCATGGCCTCCTACTGGTGGCCATGCTGCAGATCTGACTTGGAACAGGTGGGTGGGTCACTGACGTCACTGCTGATTCTATGGCTGCCGGATGACTGGTGCAGCCATCTGGTGTTCATATTGCAAGAGAATAATTCCGGCTTCCAGCGGGGAATATTTTTTGGCAAGGAAAGTGATGGCTGTTCATGTTTTACCCTGCAATACACCTGGAACAATGGGATGGAATGTCCGCTCACATTTATCCTTGAATAGGATTGGCTGACACGTGTAATATAATGCTGTCCCCAGGTCTGAATACATTTGCACAAAAAAAACAAAGCAGAAGGGTACTCACCATTTGTCCCCTACTGTCATGCACCACGACGTGCATTTTATTCTACCCAGGGTAATGTTTTATTATATGTTTATTTGCATAGGCAGTGTGCCTTTAATTCCTCTTGTCCCTTCCAGGCTCCCTTAGTCTTGCTCTGATGCAAGTAACTCCTCCCTTCTTCCTCTCTCTTGCTGCCATTTCTAATCTGCCATCCAAGCAGTGTACACCTGCTGCTACCCTTCTGCAGCTACAGTCCTTTTACCTGTTGTTGCTGTATGGATTACACCACAAGTTTCCAGCTGTATTGAACGTACATGTCTGCTGTAACAAGATTCTGTACTGAAATAAAGCTTTCAAAACGTAACCATGTGATCTAACCAACAATCGAGTAAGCTATCTGCCAAGCCTTATGGAGTGAAGAAATCAACCACCAAAAAATGTAAGCTCACCCATAGGTGGGAAGATGATAGGTGCGTGATGGGTTAAAGTGATTGAACACCCAATAAAAAAAACAAAAGGGTTCTCACCCCTCGCAGCTAATTAGCAAGCAACAACTCACCCTAAAGCTGGATCGCAGCTGTACAGCAGACTTAGGACTGGATGGTGTGTCGGGTTCACGACGCACCATCAGTAACATCTCCGGTTCGAACCCGGGCAGCAGAGGATGTGTTCCAGGGATCAGATGATTTGCAGATAGCTGGACAAGGAACAAGTAGCTGGGGAGGACACAAGTGGGGTGCCCTTAAGTATTTTCATTGGGTGTTTAATCACTTTAACTGTGTCTTAGAGTTAAAAGGAGGAGTATCAAAGTAGACAAAATCTGGGATGGATTGGCCATGCCTGTGTTATGCCCCACTGTGTAAAACCCCCTGGGAATGGCGGTATAGTCATGTTGCTGTCGATCCCATAACGCATGTGCGGGCTGTGTTCTTTGCCATGTATATTAATGCACTGTATAGAACTACATTTGTCCCCATAGCCCAGCATAATTTGTTTGGTATGACACTGTGACGCACGCTCCATGGGATTGGCAAATATGTAATTGTAACAGGGAAAACGGAGGGTTTCACGCAGCCTAATTCCCAGACATTTCATTTAAAGCGGACTAAAACCCAGGATTTCACTCTCCACTTTACAGGGGGATGCTGCTATTGGATGTCCCTGTGTGTGAAGGCTCCTGGTTCTCAGTGTCACTTACCTTAACCCACGTCTCCATGGCGCATGCGTGGGCCAATCAGCATTCATTGCCATTCCAATGAATGCATCAATTCAGGGCAGGGCCACTCCCTCTAGCTGCTCGCACCCCTCACCATCCATTCAGCTACACCTGGTGGGGGTAAACGCAACGGATGGAGGGTTTCTGCTAATGCCTATGTGGGATCACGCATGGGATTAAGGTGAGTACAGTGTAAACTGAAAGGGTTTCACATGCCGGGCTGGGACCTGTAAACTTTTAGACTCCCAAGCCATGTTACATTGGTTTTAGTCCGTTTAAAAAATGGGGCAAAAAAGTGGCTTGTACCTAGGGAACTAGACTAGCGGTGAGACCTCTCCATCTGACAGGACACCTTGGCCAGCTGGTTTGAAACCCATGATCCATGATACGAAGCCTATGCAGAGAGGCTAATAACCAAAGCTTGAGACGAAAGCCGATTAAACCATCCAACAGCTTTGCACAGTTGGAAAAGAAAACTCCCCAAAACTCACCTGCCCCCTTTGCATGCCTGATGCTGAATCATTGTCAGCGCTTACATTTGCTCTAGTACCCACTCAAAGCTAAAATGCTGTCTCACAGATTTTCTCCTGGTAGTGGCCATTTTGGAGCTTCCTTTCCCAGAATACCAGCCATGGTGCTGCCTGATTTCAACCGACATATATCTCAATATATTAAGATAGGTGACATTCTCATACTGCATGCATGTTCCAGTAATGCCAGTTCTTGTTATACCACAATTGTCTATCTGGATTGGACTTTGCTGACAGTTGCCACCACAAGGAAAATGCAAAAAAAATGCACTTTGATGTGAAAACAGAATCTCTACATGGTGAGTTAACGAAAGACATCTACGTGGAATAGCCACCAGGGTTCCAAGGCGAACAAAGGCCAGACCTAGTATGCAAATTTCAGAGGATTATATATGGTCTAAAGCAAGACACCAGAGCATGGAATATGAAAATAAATGAAGTGCTTACACAGGAGGACTTGTAGAGGACTAAAGCAGACCCCTGCTTATACAAAGAAAGATTTTTTTTGAGCAAGAAGGGGATGGAGCAGAGATGCTGCAAACCCAGCACTTTGAGACCAAAGATCTTATACACATAAATAACTTCCTCAGCGTTCGAATTAGGGGAACGGAAGATGGCAAGAAATTGAAACATTTGGAATGGAAGATGACAAACCAGTAAAATCTCCTATGGAAACCAACTACCTGAAGGAGATAAACAGCCAAGATACCCCACTACCAACTAACACTCAGTACAGGAGAACAATAGGGAAATTGCTGTACATTACCACCGCTACAAGGCCTGACATTGCAGCAGCTATTGGAATCCTATGCAGAAAAGTTTCAACGACAAGTCAGATAAACTGTAATGCAAGTCAATCACTATCTTAATGGGACTTTACATTACAAGCTAAAGTTACCAGCAAGCGATGAAAGTATCTTGACAGGATATGTGGATGCTGACTGGGTAAGAGTGACAGAAAATCTACCCAGGTACATGTTTCTTCTATCAGGAGGTGCTGTCAGCTGAACTAGCAGAAAGCAGCACTCTGTTACACTTTTATATACTGAAGTACGTTGCAGCAGTGCAGGCAAGCCAAGAGGTTATATGGCTGAGGCAACTGTTAACAGACTTGGGTCAACCACAGTTGGAACCAACAAGAATCTTTGTCCTTGCACCGATGGAAAGTGTTAGCTTGAGAACCAAGCACACTGATGTAAAGTTCCACTTTCTGAGGAATCTTAAAGAGACAGGACTCCTTGAGTTACTTTATTGCCCTACTGAGGATATGACAGCAGACATCCTTACCAAGCCCCTGACTGCTGAAAGATGCTTGAGGCTTACAAAGAAGATGGATTTTACAGACTAATATTTTATCCATACAGGCAGGGGTTAAATAATACATCATCTCAAATATATACAGGGGCATTTGCACATTGCATAAATTGCACATATTAAAACAGGTTTAGTTCAGACAATCTCTATCTGTTTGTGGGCTTTTCCCTGTGGTTTCAAAAGAAAGGCAGCTGCTTTGCAACAGTCAATGTAAACATAGAAACAATTGTATCCACAGTGTGATCTCACTCGCAGTCTGAGGGTGGAATTATATAATACAAGACATTAATACATAGTATCTCCATCAATAGAGACATTTTAGATACATCAGCAAACAGTATCATCATACGCTGCGTGCTGGAGCTAGTGATCCCTCATGAGGATTACACAAGCCTTACAGCTTTGCAGCTTGCAGCTTACTGAATAATTAACATATTGCCACATACCAACATGAGCCTTATAGTTATCTACCACAATTGTCACAAGCATCAGGGCATGAAAGGCAACAATATATACAAATGATAAGCAGACCACGCTTATGCTGTGTAAATAGCAAAGGTGGGGGCGGTCCTCCCACGTTCCGGGGATCACGTCCCCTTTGTCAAGAAATGGTGCCCTGTCACTAGCAGCCTTGTGCATGTTTTTATATGGATCCCCCTGGCCGGCTGTGTGATCAAACGTGGCGTTGCGTCACTTCCGGTGCAGCGCCGCGCGTCACTTCTGGTTTCGGCGAGTCCCGATCTAGTGTCAGTCAAAGGCTGGTGGCTTGGTGACCTCACAAGCTGGGAGGCACCCAAACTCCAGTTTGCGGCTGCGCAGACTCACGGGGCTCGCAGGACCGGACATTTTGTTGGAGCACAACATGTAACTTCTGCATACATTGCACGAAATAAGTTTTGTTTTTTAATTTTCGATTTTTTGATCCTCTAAGGGGGTTTTCTTTCTGATACTCGGCTGCACCACCTATGAAATTAATATAAAAGCATATTATTAAAAACTTTTAAAACCAATACTATAGGGCATATTTATATATTGCCACCCAAGGGTGGATATCTCTAATATACTCGTCCATATTACCTAGCCTATTGTGATATCTGACAGGCAACTAAAGTTATTATTTATAGCTAAACCCTAATGCATACCTTAATCCTAAAGACAGTTTTCTCTGTATGTTCTTATGTTTATATACTTACAAAAAAAGTTTTTTATAAGAAAGGAGAGAAGACTATATCTTCATTCAATCCTTGGGGCAATTTTGTTCTCAAACGGTAAATCCTGTATAGTTCTCTTTGTAAAGTTAACCTTTCAAAAAGTAAAAAAGTCTTTAAGTGTAATTGGTGTGCGCCTGATATTTGTAAATATATGGTTATAGGATAGGAGGAATTATCCTATTGGGCAGCACCCTTCATGCTGATTGGTATACGCTTGGTATTTAGGATATGGTGAAAGTGTGCAACTAACCATTTACCTTTAACAGACTAAGCCTCAGCTGTTGAGAAGGGGTGTTGGAGATACAACAACTTCTAGCTTAGTCTATTGTTTTAGTGACTTTTGCTAGATTTTATGCAGTTTACAGTTAGGGCAGTAGATGTCACTGTTACCAATACTTAAAGCAGAATTTTAGTTTATAATCAAGTAATAGTGCGGTGTACCCTTGCTCAGGCCACTTGCGTGTCACTGCTCCTTAATATCAATTGTTAGTGGAGTATCCACTTGCTCAAACCACTTGTGTGTCACTGCTCCTTAATATCAATTGTTAGTGGAGTATCCACTTGTTCAGGCCACTTGGGGGACTCTTCTCTTTAATACTAATTGTTAGTGCAGTATCCACTAGTTCAGGCCACTTGTGCATCACTACTGTGGGATCACTAATATGGTCATGCCACCCAAGAGCCCTTGCGCTGAATGAGCGCATTTCTGAATTGCTGCCCTTTATAATGCTCCCATTCTGCCTAGAGACAGACAGTTTTAAAGATCTAATGGTGGTGGCTGTTCCACAATACACCATTCTGCCACCAGCCGCCACTACTTTTCTAGTCAGGCCATCCCTGCCCTGCACCAACAGATTGTGGAAAAAATAAGATGTGCACTGGGCAATGCCATTAGTTCCAGTGTCCACGTCACCACTGACACGTGGACAAGTAAGCATGGGCAAGGATTTTGCATCTTTCTAACTGCCCACTGGGTCAATTAAGTGGCGGCTGGGACTGAGGCAAGAAGCACTGTGGTGCATATCTTTCCACCACAATGCATTTCTGGAAATCAGTCAGCGCCTTCTGCCGCCCCTGCACCACCAATTTGAGTACTGCCATGGGGAAGCGGCAACATGCGGTGCTAAAACTCATCTGTCTGGGCAAAAGACCCCACACCACCCGGGAGCTGCTGCCATTTCACCTGAGTCAAGGCAAGGTGCTGTGTGACAATGGGAGTAACCTTGTAGCAGCCTTGGGCCGAGCCAGGTTAACGCACACCACAGCCAACGCGCACATGCTTACACTCCTTAAGATGAACCAGCCGTGGATCCTACTGGACTTTGCTGTGCCAACACCTTAGTGAGTGGTTAAAGTGTTTGCTACCTCTTTCACCTAAAACCTCCTCCGTCTCAGCTTACACCACCACCTCCAGCAGCCCCCGACCTCTGAATCTGTATATATGTATATATTTATTGATGTATATATTTATTTAATTGATGTTAATATTTGTGTATGTATATATTTATTGATGCTAATATTAAGTATATATTTATTGATGTTATTAATTATTTATTCATGTATTCATTTATGTATATATTGATTGTATTTATTTATGTTCTTTCATTTTTTGGCTATTATTATTTTGAGTACTTTCACAAACCTCATTTTGTGCAGGGCAATCGTGCAGGTGTTACCCCTCTAATTTGGCCAATAACTTCTGTTTTCTGTTATTGTTTTGTGTACGTTCCTTAGCTCATTTTGTGCAGGGCAATCACTCTGGTGTTCCCCTTGATTTGCAGCCCTCTAGCCCATTTTACAATCAGTTTGGGGCACCTATTGACTTAATGGGGTTTGGGTCGAGTCCAGAGACTGGGTCCATCTTTAGCGACAAGTTCAGCCAAACTCGTCAAACCCCAACTTCAACGGGTCCGCTCATTCCTAATTAGGGAACCCAACGGTGGTCACTACTCCGTTACGCCGTTATTACTGCAGTACCTCACCGGTCTGCTCACCTTAAAGCGGACCAAAAACCAGGATAGCCAAAACTTTTTTTTTGTTCCTTTCCCTGGAGGCACCCTGATCGGGGGTGCCCCGTTGTGTGAAACCCCCCAGATCACCGCAGCAATTCACCTTATCCCGGTCTCACGGCGCGTCTAAGAGCAGCTCCTCTGACAGCCGCATCCTCCGTCTCCCTGTAACAGGGAGCGTGCACACGCCGGTCATTCGCAAATGGTGGGACATGCGACATGCAAAGTTTTCTTAATTTTAGATTCAGCGCCTCAATTATGAATCTTAGATTTAATGAGAAAAGATAAAAATGGTAAAAATCGAGAGCACGGTGCATTATGAACACATAAAACTGAATTTTACGGAAAACAGTATAATAGAAACAATATGATAAACAGACAACTCTAAAACATGTACATTAAAAATGGGAACATGTAAGAATGGAATAATTATGTCTGGGATGATTTGTGTGGCAGATCCAGATTTATAGTTGCAAACTCCAATCCTTAGGTGTTGTTATTGCATCTGCACTTCGGCCCAACAGTCAAAAATGACTTAAGGCATAACAACACAACAAACAGTGCTCATATGCCCCCCTCCGTGGGGCAATTTAGCAGCACATAGAAAAAGGTAAATTCATTTTTAACTCTAACCTGCTGGGGTCAATTTTAAAAACAAGATGGCGGCTCCTGCATTTGCAGGCCACCTGCAAACAGGAAGTGCTGCTGGGCTTCCTGTTACTGTGCATTGTCAGTTATGTCAGTTGGGAGAGGAAACTCCAAAATGGCAGCTACCTTTCTTTTCCATCTATGCCAGGCTATTGGTCCGGTTTAAGTGCTTTGGTCTTGTCAAGTCACTTACAGGAAACCCTTTCTGTAGATTCATATTCAGGCCCCAAAAAGAGTCTTCCTAACAGGAAGTGGAACCCTCTGCCTTTTGGGCCAAGGTAGCTCTCAGGAGTTCCAAATATATATTGCACAAAGTCTGTATAAAGGCTCAGCAAGATATCTCAATAAAGCACAATAATATTTCACCAAGTTCAGATTAGTTTAGAGTTAATAAAAATCTCTCGAGGTTTATTTGGGCAGGAAAACATAAAAAAGAAAAAGAGAAATGCACCAATAGCATGATATTGTTTCACAGTACTTTTACGTAAAACACTGGCCTGCAGTCCTTTACAACGCCGCTTACCAGATCATTAAGCCCAACAGGCATATACAAATGTAAAGGCGAGGGCAAGGCTGAGATTCCTCTTACGTTTCCTGAAACCTCCGATCTCCAAATACCTTCAAAGCGCATCTTTCCCCCGGCCGCGGGTAACAACGCTTCTCGGCTAACAATGTTCACATGATCGTACGTAGCTCTGCCCGACACGTTTCGTCATCAAGGTGGTTTCTTCAGTCACCACACCACGGTGATCTGCAATCAGACTTCCAAGGACGGCACTCATGCTTCCTGGTTATCTGGGCACTTTTTTTTTTTTTTACACCTGCTTGTTTTTCTTGTAATTCGCTAACCCCATTGGGATGTTTTATCAGTACACAGGAGACTTGGGAGTATGACCTATGGTCACATGATCTCCAGGCTGCTTCAGAATAAGGTAGTTGTGTACATTGGGATGTCTTGCACGTTTCTCAGAGACGTTCTAGAAAGGGGTCAAAGTATTGACAGGTAATTCTGTTGTCCGCAGTGCTCCATATGCCCGTGGTTCCTGGATTTATGTTTTCCCCCCTGGATGTATGATTTCCCACCCAGGCCATAGAAACATAGAAGGATGACGGCAGAAGGAGACCATAGGTCCATCTAGTCTGCCCTTATGTGTAAACTGTATGTTCTCTTTATCTTAGGATAGATGTGTGCTTATCCCAGACATGTTTACATTTGTCGATTTTTTTAACTACCTCTGCTAGAGTTTTTTTTCCAAGCTTCACTCAATGTCTGGGTGAAAGAGAAGAGAAAAGGGAATTTATGTTTTACGTACCTTTCTCTTCATCTTCACACAGCACCCTTCCCCTGGGCACAGCTGGGTTCAATCTCGGATTTCACATATGTGAGATGGTCTATAGTGTTTTGGTCTTGCTAGACCCATTAGACCCATGCCTTTCTTATCTGGGCTCTTTCTCACTGCTTTCTACTGATTTGGGCACATCCCACCCAGCAGGAGGAGCTTTGCATAATTTCCAGCACATGTCAGGCCCCCTCCAGGATACAGAAGAAAATTAACCATGTGACTGAGTGAAGATGTAGAGAAAGGAATTACTATTGTAGGTATACTATTATAGGTACTACTATTACTATTGTAGGTATAAAAAAATTCCCTTATTAGCAACACAATCCCCATGATAGACCCGAATATTAATAATAATTCGTAGAGAAAATCAGTCCAGCACAGCTTCTAATCAATCAAAAATAAATAATGGGTGCTGGCCTAAAGAGGACCATAACACATATGTGTAAACTACAAGGAAACTAGGTAAGGGCCTAGTTTACTCAGGGCTGGACCAAGACATTGTGCTGCCTGGGTCCAAGAGTGAAATGCTGCCCCCCCCCCCCCCCCCAAATATGTTCCCGCCGCTGCCAGCAGGGGCGGACTGAGACTAAAAAACGGCCTGGGACTTTTTGGGGCACACCGGCCCTGCTGCAATTTTCCTGGCCCAGTAGAGTATATTAATGTCATATATATATATATATATATATATATATATATATATATATATATACACACCTTATTTTGTTCCATGGTTTACAAGGGTTTAGAGGACAAAAATAAGAGAGAAAATATTATGAACAAAATGGTGTGCTAAAATCCCCCCTCCGAATCACCCCATTACAGCCAGTGAGCATCATCACACATTGGAGGTAGTACTAGTGCAGCATGTCCCATTACAGACAGTGAGGGGCATCCCGCATTACAGGCAGAGAGGAGCGTCCCGCATTACAGGCAGAGAGGGGCATCCCACATTTAAAGGCAGAGAGGGGCATCCCACATTTAAAGGCAGAGAGGGGCATCCCACATTTACAGGCAGTGAGGGGCATCCCACTTTACAGGCAGTGAGGGGCATCCCACTTTACAGGCAGTGAGGGGCATCCCACATTTACAGGCAGTGAGGGGCATCCCGCTTTACAGGCAGAGAGGGGCATCCTGCTTTACAGGCAGAGAGGGGCATCCCGCTTTACAGGCAGTGAGGGGCATCCCGTGTTTACAGGCAGAGAGAGGCATCCCGTGTTTAAAGGCAGAGAGGGGCATCCCGTGTTTAAAGGCAGAGAGGGGCATCCCGTGTTTACAGGCAGAGAGGGGCATCCCACACTTACAGGCAGAGAGGGGCATCCCACACTTACAGGCAGAGAGGGGCATCCCACATTTACAGGCAGAGAGGGGCATCCAGCTTTACAGGCAAAGAGGAGCATCCCACATCTACAGGCAGAGAGGGGCATCCCACATTTACAGGCAGAGAGGGGCATCCCACATTTACAGGCAGAGAGGGGCATCCCACATTTACAGGCAGAGAGGGGCATCCAGCTTTAAATGCAAAGAGGGGCATCCAGCTTTACAGGCAGAGAGGGGCATCCAGCTTTACAGGCAGAGAGGGGCATCCAGCTTTACAGGCAAAGAGGGGCATCCCACATCTACAGGCAAAAAGGGCGCTACTGTCTCTGCTGGGAGGAGAACGCACACAGCCAGCTCTTACCTTTCTGTTGCCGCTAACAGGTCGTCTCGGCAGGGGTTCAAACAGCACGGGCCTGCCCGGGACTGTCCATGGTCATACGAGAGGCTGATGAACTTCCCTTCCCCGGGAGTCAACGAGATGCTCTCTCTACGCACACGGTATCTGGTACCTCGGAGGTGCAGTGTGTCTGCCTCGCGCCCTGCAGTCCCCTCTTGCTGCCGTGTGGTACCGGGCTGCCTCCCCCAAGCAGCTCCTGCTTCTATTGTGGCACCGGTACTCCGCCGCTGAAGCATTTGATTCTGAGGCTGCCTCAGCCTCATGGTCGCAGGCTCACGGGTGCGGGCACTTCCTGGTTGTTGCGCGCCGGTTGGTGGGCATGCCCCATATGGTCGGCGTCCAATAAAAACAATGGATGTCGCCCATTGACGGCCACCAACCTGCGTGCAACAGCCAGGAGCTGCCTGTAATGTGTATGTGTGTGAGAGCGGCGACCGCCACCCCTTCTACCGCAATCGTGGATAAAGGGGTGGCGGCCGATGAGCAGAGAAGGTTGTGGTCTTGCCATGAGCCGGCCTACCGGGATTCTGCCCGGTATACCCTATGGCCAGCCCGCTCCTGGCTGCCAGCAAAGTGCCGCCCCCCTTAAAGTGCCGTCTGGGACCATGGACCCACCGGGACCCATGGTAAGGCCGGCCCTGAGTTTACTGATAGCAGAATACAACACATATAATCAAGACACATATATACACAATGAACAGTTAAAATCATGTAAAAACAAGCTACAGCTGCCATGAATTACAAGACCATACTGGCTCTCTTGTAGATATTGCACAATGCCCTTAACACAATATTGTCTAATATGGACCCATTAGTGCCAAATATCTATCACAAACTGTGCTTAATACTATATTAAGTGCTATTCAATACCTATAAAAAACATACTTATAAATTATCAATAAAGTGCTATGTGCCAAATAAAATTACAACTTTATCCTACTAAAAGTGCCAATTCATAAATGCTCAGAAGAATATTTAAAGTGACTACTGAGAAAAAGGTAAGTATGAAATGGGTAGGTATACAAGTATAACTCCGGGCAAAGTTAGAAAAGCAGAACTATATAACCATATCATGAGTCCAGATCCTCATCAAGGCAGTCCAATAATAATAATAGTAATAATAATTCCCTGTCCGAGTTTCCCAAGAAATGACAAAGTAGTGGCCAGTAACTCTCTCCCCCGGACCTTAGAAACGTCACACACTGTTCGGTTACTGCCTAGCTCCTCCCCTGCGGTTCTGTGTCAGGTCTGGCTCCTCCCCTGCAGTTCTGTCAGGCCTGGCTCCTCCCCTGAGGTTCTGTGTCAGACCTGTGACCCCTCCCCTCTGTCTCCCCTGCAGACGCTGGGCATCCTGTCTACTTCTATGAGTTCCAGCACCGCCCCTCCATCTTCAAGGGCCTGAAGCCTGACTTTGTAAAGGCTGACCATGGTGACGAGGTCTTCTTTGTGGTGGGTGGTCCCTTCCTGAAAGCCGGCATCCCGTTCTCAGGTAACCATCTATTCCAGTGTCCCTCGCTTCTGAACAATCTCTGGTTCAGTTTATGTAAGAAAGGGCAGCAGGTTGGGTTACAGTAGCATGAGTCAAGAAACCAAATGAGTTGTGGCACAGGTGAGTCAGGAAACAGAATCATTTGGTGGATCTGGCTACAGGTTAGGTTGTAGTATAGTTGTATCTAGCAAAAGATTATTTTTTAATACAGGTGAATCGGGCTACAGGTTAGGTTGTTGCACAGATGGATCTGGCTACAGGTTAAGTTGTGGAACAGATACATCAGGCTACAAGTTAGGTTGTAGTACAGGTGAATTAGGCTACAGGTTAGGTTGCAGCACAGGTGAATTAAGCTACAGATTAGGTTGTAGTCCAGTTCCATTAGGCTACAGGTTAGGCTGTAGTACAGTTGAATTAGGCTACAGATTACGTTGTAGTCCAGTTGAATTAGGATATAGGTTAGGTTGCAACACAGGTGAATTAGGCTACAGATTAGGTAGTAGTACACGTGAATTAGGCTACAGATTACGTTGTAGTACAGTGGAATTAGGCTACAGGTTAGGTTGCAGCACAGGTGAATCATGCTGCAGTTTAGGTTTTAGTACATGTGAATGAGGCTACAGGTTAGGCTGTAGTACATGTGCACCTGGCTTCAGATTATGTTGTATTAGAGGTGAATTAGGCTACAGGTTACGCTGTAGTACCAGTGCATCTTGTTACAGGTTAGGTTGAAGTGCAAGTACATCTTGCTACAGGTTACGCTGTAGTACCAGTGCATCTTGTTACAGGTTAGGTTGAAGTGCAAGTACATCTTGCTACAGGTTACACTGTAGTACCAGTGCATCTTGTTACAGGTTAGGTTGAAGTGCAAGTACATCTTGCTACAGGTTACACTGTAGTACCAGTGCCTCTTGTTACAGGTTAGGTTGAAGTGCAAGTACATCTTGCTACAGGTTACACTGTAGTACCAGTGCATCTTGCTACAGGTTAGGTTGTAGTACCAGTGCATCTTGCTACAGGTTAGGTTGTTGTACCAGTGCATCTTGCTACAGGTTAGGTTGTAGTACCAGTGCATCTTGCTACAGGTTAGGTTGTAGTACCAGTGCATCTTGTTACAGGTTAGGTTGTAGTACCAGTGCATCTTGCTACAGGTTAGGTTGTTGTACCAGTGCATCTTGCTACAGGTTAGGTTGAAGTGCAAGTACATCTTGCTACAGGTTACACTGTAGTACCAGTGCCTCTTGTTACAGGTTAGGCTGTAGTACAGGTACATTTTGCTACAGTTTAGGTTGTAGTACAGGTGAGTAGGAAAAAAAGGCTAGGTTGTAGTTTGGGTGAATCAGGCTACAGGTTAATTTGTACTACTGATGATTTGGGTTTCAGGTTAGGTTGCACAAGTTTAAAAAATGCGAATGCTGTTTGAGCCATTCAGATACATTTCTCTGTCTCCGAAGGTCCCGACGCTGAGGAGGAGAAATCACTCAGCAAAGTCATCATGAAATACTGGGCCAACTTTGCTTGCCACGGGTAAGAGGATCTCCCCTATACTCTCTGTCCCTCTACTCCACCACCCCACACCTGTCCCCAATGTCTCTTTTTTGTATCTCTACATGTGGCAATGGCTGGAATGGTGATACACCATTGTTTTCATTGGCACACCACCCCTGAGTAACCCCCTGTCTAAATTCCACCTTTGTGTCTCTCTCTGCTCCCACCAATACCACAGCACGCTTTTCTCTTTCTGTCAGTCTCTCTCTCATCTCTTTTTCTTTCTTTTTCTCTCTTTTTGTTGTGTTCCTCTTTCTATCTTCTTCTCTCTCTTGTTTGTCTCTGATGCTTCTCTCTCTCACGTCGCTCTCTCTCCTGCATGTCTTTCTCCCGCTCCCAGGTTTCTCTTCTATTTTTTTTTCTACTTTTCTCCCTCTTTCCTTCTTTTTGTCTCTCCCGTTTTTCTTTCTCTCTTTTTCTCTCACTCTTTCTTGTGTTCCTCTCTCCTTTTTTCACACTTTCTCTCTTCTCCTCAGGCTCTCTCTTGTGTGACTCTCATGCTTCTCTCTCTCACACGTCTCACTCTCCTGCATCTCTCTCTCCCGCTCCCAAGTTTCTCTTCTATTTTTTTTTCTACTTCTTCTCTCCCTCTTTCCTTCTCTCTGTCTCTCAAATTTTTTTCTCTCTCTCTCTTTTTCTCTCTCTTGTGTTCCTCTCTTCTCTCATGCTTCTCTCTCTCACACGTCGCTCTCTCCTGCATCTTTTTTCCGCTCCCAAGTTTCTATTCTATTTTTTCTACTTCTCTAACTCTTTCCTTCTTTGTCTCTGTCGCATTTCTTTCTCTCTCTTTTTCTCTCTCTCGCTTTGTTCCTCTCTCCTTTTCTCACTTTTTCTCTCTCCTCCTCTTTCTTGTGTGTCTCTGATGCTTCTCTCCCTCACATCACTCCTTCCTGCATCTTTCTCCCACTCCCAAGTTTCTAATTTCTTTCTACCTCTCTCCCTCTTTCCTTCTCTCTGTCTCACATTTATTTCTCTCTTTCGTTTTCTCTCTCCTTCTTGTGTCCCTCTCTCCTTTTCTCACTCTCTCTCTTGTGTGTCTCTGATGCTTCTCTCCCTTACGTGCATCCTTTCTCCCAAATTTCTCTTATATATTTTTTTTCTACCTCTCTCCCGCTTTCCCTTCCTCTGTCTCTCTCTCGCTCTCTCTTTTTTTTCTCTCCTTCATGTGTGTCTCTCTCTCTCCTTTTCTCACTCTGCATCTCTTCTCCCCTCGCTCTCTCTTTTGTGCGTCTCTTATGCTTCTCTCTATCTCTCACGTCTCACTCTCCTGCATGTCTTTCTCCTGCTACTAGGTTTCTCTATTTTTTTTTTTCTACCTCTCTTCCTCTTTCCTTCTCTTTCTCTCGCATTTCTTTATCTCTTTTTCTCTCTCCTTCTTGTGCCCCCTCTCCTTTTCTCACTCTTTCTTTCGTTTGTCTCTCTCACGTCACTCTCAACAGGTTTTCCCACGTCCCCACGTGCGAAGCCCAGTCACCCCGAGGCGTCCTTCCATCACCCCGGTCACCCCCGGATCATTGTCCTTGGCCGAAATTTTGAAAAAATTATATAAAAATCAGGAAAGCAGGTAAAAGGAAGCAGAGCGAGTCGCGGGGTCCCTCCGTGGCCCGGTAATTTTGGGGGGGTCGCCCGATAAAATTTCGGGGTTACCCTTGCCGAAAAGCTGACATTTTTGGGGTTTCAACGGTGAAATATACCTATATAAATTGCCGTTGAATTTGTTTTTTCCTTTTTTTTTTTAGTAAATCTTATTTTTATCTATTTTTTGGTGTATTCATTGTGCTTTTGGTATCACGATTTTAAGGTATTAATCGAGTTTTTCCATTTATTTGGCTGCTATTGAAATCGGGCATTTCAGCTATTGCAGCATTATCCAAAACGAACACAAGATGGCGCTTGGAGCTCATTTTTGGGAGAATGAGAAAATTGCCTCAATACAATCGGCCATTATACCGGCAATATAAACCAACAGACTGTGCTAAGAGCAGATTTTTTTTTGTTTTCAACAGTAATTTCTTGGCAATAGACTGTTATTTTCCAGGAACGAATGACTGTTAATAGCAGTAAGGTTTTTAAATAGAGCATTTAAGCCAGTTGTCTGCTATGAAACTCGGGCATTTCAGCTATTGCAGCATTATCCAAAACCGCCACAAGATGGCGCCTGGAGCTCATTTTTGGGAAGAAAGAGGAAATTGCCTCAACACATTCGGCCATTAGGCTGGCAGTGTAAACCAAGAGACTGTGTCAAGAGCAGATTGTTTGTTTTCAACAGTCATTTCTTGGCAATAGACTGTATTTTCCAGGAACGAATGACTATTAATAGCAGCAAGGTTTTTAAGAGAGCATTTAAGCTGCTTGGCTGCTATGAAAATCGGGCATTTCAGCTCTATGAAAACGTTATACTAAAGGGACACAAGATGGCGCTTGGAGCTCATTTTTGCCAGAAAGAGAAACTTGCCTCAATATATTCGGCCATTATAAACCAATAGACTGTGTTAAGAGCAGAATGTTTTTTTTTTCACCACTAGTTTCTTGGCTATAGACTGTAGTTTCTATGACTTAGCAATAGCAGCAAGGATTTTAATAGAGCATTTAAAATATATGGTTGTTATTGAAATCGGGCATGTAAGTTACTGCATGAAAAACCGATCAAAACGTTATCCCAAATGGGCAGAAGGTGGCGCATGGAGCTCATTTTGGGGGGAGAAAGAGAATTCCCTCAATACATGTGGCCATTATGCTGGCACGCTGGACGCTGCTAGCAGCAGGTTTGTTTTTGTTTTTTATTATTATTATTATTATTTATGGATTATAGATTTTTTTTTTATTTTCCCCCAGCCATTTCTTGGCAATAGACTGCATTTTCCAGGGATGTATGACTCAATCAATAGCAGCAAGGGTTTTTTTATAGAACATTCCAAGTATTTGGCCTTTATTAAAATGGGGCATTTAAGTCATTGCAACCACCCAGCAAAACACTATAGCAGGGTGGCACAGGGAACTCCTTTATAGGCTAAAAAATAGCAAGTGTCACTTTGCACCTGCAGGGGGAGCAGTGATTAACAATGTAATCTATATTTCATTTTTGCTCCCAAAAAACATGATATGAGGTATGCAAATTGAGCAAAAATTCTCTCCCTAAGTGGAACGGGGTCTGTAAAATATCATTATTTGTGATATTTCTTTCCCTTGTTTTCCTTAACAAGGACTGTTTTTGGGCCATCCAGAATCTGATCTCAGCTATAGCAATTTAAGCAAAGTATTGGCCGAAACCAAAAATCGATAAATGGATTTAATATAAATAGAGCTGATTACATTACAGAAATATAATATGAATGGTGTAAATATGATATGAAGTTGCAAAGCAGGAATGTGAGCAATGTCCATAGGAAAATGCAGCAATCATTCTTACTAGGGTCTTTGTCTCTCTCGCCCATCCCCCCGCCATACTGGCCATGTGGCAATCTTACATGTTGTCTGTTCAGAGGCCCCAAAGCAAAGAGACCAAGACTCCGTCCTCTCCTTCAAATGTTATCCCTCTGGCCATACCTTTTCCCCTCCTCCAACTGTCCTCCTATTACAAAGAAGCAGTCATGTAGTACAAACATATGGTTTCAGTTAAGTGGTCAAAATTAAGGTAATTACTAGGAGAAGCTAACCCAAACATTACTTGAGTCTGTGTATACACATACACACATATATACACATATATATATATTGAACATTGAGGAAATTAACTTTATATTATATGTGCATCAGCCAGCCCTGGATCAGAATCATAATAACCAGGTAAAAATCCACAGACTCATTCATCCAAGTTACCTAGTTTTCAGTAATATTAGTGATTTAATAATAATTCATTAATAATTGAGATCATAAACATTTTATTCCTCTGGAACCTTCTTACAATTCCCCCTGTTAAGATCTCAAATTATTAATGCAGGGTAATTATTAGTTAAAATAAAAACATGCCATCTATCCACTTTTCCATCATTCATTTCACATTCATTCAACTGTGGGTTAACTCACCAAGAAACATGATTCCAATCTCAGAACTTGCTGAACCAAAGGAAATATTTTTTTTACCTCTATTCCCTTTATCATTTTGACTGCTAAAACTACTGATCCAAAATCTAAACTAAGTTAACGAAATATTAAAATATACAAAAATTGATTATCCTAATAATTTACAAACAACAAAAACAAACAAAATGACTCGAGTTATATTAACATTTCCTGAAGACCTTGCTATGAATGACTCTGTTCATTGATGGTTATAACCCTTCCCAAAGAGATGAGATCGATCATGTTCAATCTATTCCAGGTTTTAACAATCATTTGCTATTGAATATCCGCTTGATTGTAACTTGACCTCCTAATTCCCTACTTCCTGTGCCCATTTTCTGAATGAATTTAAACAAAGATGGAAGTATGGGACAAATCTTCTTTACCCTTTACCAATATAACAGAGAATAGACCAATTCCTGTTAAATTTAGACACCTCTAATCTTAGTACTCTTTAATGAGGTCTTATACTTCAATTGTACCCAGGAAATTCAAAGTAATTTGATTATCCCCCTGTTTATCATTTGTTTAACTAATTAAACAATTAACCTGGATTGGAAGAGCAAACCCAATGATATACCCCTCAGTTCAAGCTTTGGCCTAACAATGTCAAGCAAAAGCACAATATTCTCAAGATAACAAGCTAAACCCTTGTTTCCTATTATTCATTTGCTCATGACCCTGTTCTTCCAAAGAGGAATGAATCCCCTTTTACATCTGTACTCCCAGTGGCAAGTGCATGAGTATTAAAAGAAAATCTGGTTGTGATAGATCAAAGAAAAGTCAAGACTCAGAATCTAAATTCTTAACCCCTTCTGACTCCTCCCACCAAACCACTATGAACATATTTACCCTTTTTATTAGTGACCCAGAACCAAAAAAATCCTCTTAACCCATATGGTAACATTTCATAAGCACCGCTATACACCTCCACTTATTATGCTAATAGGTAGACCTTTAGGTGTAATGTTCTATTTTAGTTCCCTAACATAAATATGTAAATATGTGTCACTGCCTTGAAAAAAAATGAATTCACAAAATTTTATATAACAGATTTCTTTTTCTTCATGTTGCTCACTGGTTAATCTTCCTTTCATTCTGTTCTTCTTTTCTGCCTTGGGATGATCACTTCTTTGGCAAGACTTTGTCAGATCATTCGCTGCAATGGAAGTGTTAATTGCACTCTTAAGTTAGGTTATATATCTTTATTTCTTCTATGATGAAATAGGAGTCTTCATGATATTCATCATATTCTTCTCCTTTTGGTGAACTTTTCATCATGGCTTCTTATCTTGTCATGTTACTCCTTTCTTCTTCTCATTCCTTCCGACTTCAGGGCTTCGCGTCATCATTTCCGTCATCATTCCTTATATAGTCAGCCTCGGTTTTCTTTCCTTTAACATAAAATTTAGCAGCATCAATTTCTTTAAGCAAATAATTTCATAGCATTCTTATCTAAATTCACATACATTATACTCCAGATCCACTTTCCTTAAAACTTGTTTTGGCGCTGTTCACCCTAACAATCAGTATATATTATAAAATTTTCATCTGCATCATAAATACTTCATAAGTGCATTGTCAATAAATTAAGTCAATTAATTTGGGATAATCTGGGCAAAATTAAATTAAATTGTATGACGTCAGTACAATTTACTCAATTTCTTCCCAGTAACTTATGTCTTGATCCCATTTCTGTTACTACATTTTTGAAGAAAATGCCTTGGAATAACAGAAGCATATCTCCCACTCAAGTCATGTCACCAGAATCTCTTTTCTCTTGAAAACAAGCTTCTGAGACACCCTCTGATCAGCTTATCTGAGCATGCATCAGTGAAACATGAAATATATTCTTCTGTTTTCCTTCACATTTCTATACAATCATTTCCAATTCAAAACTTCTAAATTTAAAATGCCACTTACAAGCAGATGCATATCACTCATGTATAGGATCTGTTAATTCCTTGCTTTAAAACCTTAATAATAATACCTACCTTTTACTTCAGAAATATTAATGACTTGATATGAATTTTACTTGCTTATATTAGTTTAAATATGTTAGGGAAGTGTTGTTAGTGTTGATAATTCCTTTAAAAGTACATTCATCTCTCTCTAAGTCTAATGGCCATCTGTTGGTAATTATCCAACAAAGGAATTTCTTCCCTCAGACTAGCTCTTAAAGCAAATATCTGTGTCACAACTGAGACTGGTCCGATCAGATACAATCTGGTCGCTCTACTGGACAATCTATTGAATCTTGAGGTGAGCCAAAATAATCCTTACCCTCAATATTCTATTTTTTCCTACAGTAATCAATGTACAACTCACTTCTAAACTTAATTTATAATTTTGCTCCACAGGAAATGAGTCAATCAAATCTGTCCATCTATGGTCTTCTAAAATCACATCTGTTACACAATTTAATTTCATTAATCACAACCTCTTATATCTATGAATGACTTTTAAGGAATTTAATCTGACTAAAAAATTTGTTCATAACCACCAATTCTAGATGTTATATCTCAACTAACCATATTTGAAATAATGCCTTTAAAAATTAGCAAACCCTTTTAGCCATATATGGTGTTCTTTGTACTCAATTCAATCATTATCCCTTCCCCCTACACCCTAGCATTAAAAGTTATTTCAGAGGAATGGCACCTCCCATCCTCTGCCATTAATCAATAACTTTCCTGCTACCTCTCTAAATGTTCGGATTTCTTTGGGCAGAAGGGACTGAAGTGACATCACTAGTCACCACCCACTTGGGTTGGGCAAATTTCAAATTTCCCGGCTGCTTCATTTGTTTCCAAACCTTCCACAGATAAGATGTAGGCATATTATCAATCTCTGCTATGGGCACACCACTCTGTATCAAATCTAGGAAGATTTGTGTTCTTGTGCCCCACCTTCTTTCCTTTACATTCCTATGTGCAGCTCTTTCTTTTGTGTTTCCAAAGAAAGGAATTCTCTTTGTTTGAGAATTATGCCCCCAGCGTGGTGTATATACTTCTGTATTTCTTTTATACGTCCTGAAAGTTTTAGGCTTATTATTTCTAGTGTGCTTTTCATTATGGAAACTGTTGCAACACCTAGAAATATGTCCAATTCCTCCACAAAAATAACAATGAACATCCCTAGTTCTTACTTTAAATTTACCGCCTTGTGCAACAGGAACTGTTTCCAGCTCAGAATTAATCTGCTGTTTCTGGGGCAACACATTTGCACATTTATTTGCCTCATCCAGTATGGAAACATATGAAACATACTTTGCAGTACAATCTACATCCATTGTATTATCAGTCAGCATCCCATTCTCTTTGCTGTACTCAATATTTCCTGCATCTTCATTAATTTCTTCCATACAGATAACATCCTGCGGATTCATCTGCCTTTCCCTGTTATATCTACAGGTGGCAGCAGTGAGAGTTTTAGATCTCACATGCTGAAAAGCTTCATCCTTCTTTTGAATAGCTGAAATGGTTGCCTTATTTGTGTTGTATTTTAACTGTCTCCTTATTTTGTCTATAAATGCTGCAGCTTCCTGCATAGAATCTTTTTCACTTGCTAACATTTTTGAGACTGGATCAAGGAAGTTAAATTTCCTAACATAAGTTTTTATCATGCTGTTAGGCTCCTCTTCCTCAGGAATTCCTATTATTAGTCTATATGCCTGTTCAAATTTTTCCATGAAGGCATAAACATCTTCATCGGGTGAGGGTTTTAAGTTATTCAACACCTCAAAATCTGGAGATTCACCATTAACAAAATGTATTAACTGTCTTAATCTGTCTGCCCGTGTACTGTGAACTAATTCTCCATCTATATTTACTGGAGAAAGCTCAACACGTCTGATCATATTTGCCGGTATCCAAATCCTAAACAACTTATTCTTCTGTTCATCATTTAGACAATATCTGTCAGTAAATAATTCAAACACATCTGCATTTCCAAATGCATCAATATTCTGGTCATATGCTGGAATGTACTTTAAGATCTTCATTAACTGCTTGTGAATCTTAATATTAACTTTAACTGAATTATCCAAAAATTTTTTATTCCTCATCTCCATTTCATCCCCTTTAATATTCTCCAACTCTAAGGTGACCAAATCAGGAATATAAGATTCCTTCTGTATGCCTGCTTTTGTTCTTGATGGACCAGGCTTAACTTCTTCCTTTTTAGTATTTGCTGATATGATTTTCATTTCATTACTTAATTTTTCTAATAGCTGTTCCCTGGTAGTTAACTGATTTCCTAAGTTCCTTATATAATCTGCCAATAAAGGACAATTTTCACAATCAAAATTCACTTCTGATGCTCCCTGCTCTTCTATTGTCTGCACAGAAACATGCTCAAGAATCTTCTCACTACGAACATTAGCACGTTTGGAACCAGCAGGGGGTGCTGTTTGCACAGTTACTAAATCAGCCAAACACATTTCATCCGGATTAATCATTTCATTATAAAGTTTAAACATCTTAAATACATTTCGGATCTTTGTCTTAGATTTCTTTAATAAAAATCTAGAATTATCAACTTCTAAGTTAGCCTTAATGAGCTGAGTATACATTACTCTCCAAAGCTCTCCATCACTCTTCTGACAAATCAGAGAACTAAATTCTAGATTACTCTTATCAGCAATATTATTAATAAAATCCATTACTCACCGTAAAAATGTCTTCCTCTTTCACAGCATGAATTTCTTATGTCTTCCACTGACGATCATACTGGATTCTTCTAGGTTCTTTTGGACATACTGAAGTTTAAAAGTCATTTGGTATAATCATACCATCTCCCCCTCTTTAAACTGAAGTAGGCTCCAAAATAACTGTCCGCTCGCCATTGTAAAATATCATTATTTGTGATATTTCTTTCCCTTGTTTTCCTTAACAAGGACTGTTTTTGGGCCATCCAGAATCTGATCTCAGCTATAGCAATTTAAGCAAAGTATTGGCCGAAACCAAAAATCGATAAATGGATTTAATATAAATAGAGCTGATTACATTACAGAAATATAATATGAATGGTGTAAATATGATATGAAGTTGCAAAGCAGGAATGTGAGCAATGTCCATAGGAAAATGCAGCAATCATTCTTACTAGGGTCTTTGTCTCTCTCGCCCATCCCCCCGCCATACTGGCCATGTGGCAATCTTACATGTTGTCTGTTCAGAGGCCCCAAAGCAAAGAGACCAAGACTCCGTCCTCTCCTTCAAATGTTATCCCTCTGGCCATACCTTTTCCCCTCCTCCAACTGTCCTCCTATTACAAAGAAGCAGTCATGTAGTACAAACATATGGTTTCAGTTAAGTGGTCAAAATTAAGGTAATTACTAGGAGAAGCTAACCCAAACATTACTTGAGTCTGTGTATACACATACACACATATATACACATATATATATATTGAACATTGAGGAAATTAACTTTATATTATATGTGCATCAGCCAGCCCTGGATCAGAATCATAATAACCAGGTAAAAATCCACAGACTCATTCATCCAAGTTACCTAGTTTTCAGTAATATTAGTGATTTAATAATAATTCATTAATAATTGAGATCATAAACATTTTATTCCTCTGGAACCTTCTTACAGGGTCAGTGATCGAAACACGGTCCATATTTCGTTTTGGCCAAAATGTGAGGATTTTGACCAAAATGTGAGAAGGCGAGGCATTCATAATTTACTGTAAACCCCAAGTGCTGCTGGTCCTGAGACAAGCATCTCTCCTTAGTATTATTTGTGGGTGCTGGGTGTGGGACTTGCGCAGTTCCCAGAAAGCCCTTTATTAAAAACAAAAAAACAAAAAACGAACAAACGAACACAGACTATACATAAAACTATGTAATGTCTTTTAGGGCAGGACATGCTGCCCAGTTGCACGATGATCTGTGCACAAACCTGTGGTAAAAAAAAAAAAAATCCTAAAAAAAAAATATATATATATATATATATATCTCAATGCTAATGTGCTCAGCAGGCCTGTGCTGTGCTGTCTCAGGTTGGTTATCAATAAGGCTTGATGGTTCTGTGACTGCAGGTCAATGGTTGACTGTCAGGTTCACAGGCAGGGACAGTGCAGTTTGCCATTACATTCCTGTTTAGGCCTCTGGGCTGTCCTGTCTCATCAGACAAAATGTATCTGTGTCTGCAGATGAATGTTTGACCTTCAAGTTCACAAGCAGGGACAGTGCAGTTTGCCATGACATTTCTGTGTGTGGGCCTTGAATATGGGGCAGCAATTCTTGGACTCAGGAGACATTTTTACTGGCGGGCCTGAAACCAAATAGCCTGCATTCTAAAGAATTGGTGACCTAATATAGGTCTCTCTCTAGATCTCTCTATTTCCCATAGACATAGATAGAGATATGGCTATCATAACTTGTCATATTTCATTACTGACATCCTGACAGTAGGTGGAGCCTTGCAAATCACCTAATTAACCATATCTTCAGGGGGTACTGTTCCAGCCTCTCCATATTTTACTTGATATATCATTTACATTGGGCAACATTAATTTTGCTCACACTTGCAGGGTTGGCTCCTGCTCTCATGGGTGGCTGCTGGTCCTGTTCCCACCAGTGCTCAGGTGACTCTGAAGGTACTGCACAGCCCACCTCAGGCTACTACTAGGCAGGCCTTTTGGCTAGCCAAGGAAAGCCTAGTGCTGGGATAAACCAATGAACAGGTGTGGTTCTAAAGTCAGAAAGTCAAAGGATAATTTTTTTTTTTTTGGTCTACAAACTGAGCTATCCCTATCCTATTCATTTAAGGCAAAGAAGGTCCCCCCCCCCCCGCCATGCTCCTTATAACAAAATAGAGTGCAAGCTCTTCTGCCAGCTTTTCATGTGCAGTATATCAGCAGGCCTCATAGGCTGCTTCTCTTGACATTCATACACGTCTTTATATGGCTGTATATAGATTTGGAGGACAAATCTTAAAGTCCAGAACCAATTGGGGTGCTAAAACACCCATTCACCCCAATTCCCAATCACCGCATTATAGACAGTGTGCAGAAGTCCCCCAGATCACTCCATTAAAGACCCCACATTAAAGGCAGTAAACAGTATTCCACATAACAGCCAGCGTGCGGGCATCCCCAAATACAGACCGTGTGCAGGCATCCCCAAATACAGACCGTGTGCCGGCATCCCCAAATACAGACCGTGTGCTGGCATCCCCAAATACAGACCGTGTGCTGCCATCCCCAAATACAGACCGTGTGCCGGCATCCCCAAATACAGACAGTGTGCTGCCATCCCCAAATACAGACCGTGTGCAGGCATCCCCAAATACAGACAGTGTGCCGGCATCCCCAAATACAGACCGTGTGCTGGCATCCCCAAATACAGACCGTGTGCCGGCATCCCCAAATACAGACCGTGTGCTGGCATCCCCAAATACAGACCGTGTGCCGGCATCCCCAAATACAGACCGTGTGCTGGCATCCCCAAATACAGACCGTGTGCCGGCATCCCCAAATACAGACCGTGTGCTGGCATCCCCAAATACAGACCGTGTGCCGGCATCCCCAAATACAGACCGTGTGCTGCCATCCCCAATTACAGACCGTGTGCCGGCATCCCCAAATACAGACAGTGTGCCGGCATCCCCAAATACAGACCGTGTGCCGGCATCCCCAAATACAGACCGTGTGCCGGCATCCCCAAATACAGACCGTGTGCCGGCATCCCCAAATACAGACCGTGTGCCGGCATCCCCAAATACAGACCGTGTGCTGCCATCCCCAAATACAGACCGTGTGCCGCCATCCCCAAATACAGACCGTGTGCTGGCATCCCCAAATACAGACCGTGTGCTGGCATCCCCAAATACAGACCGTGTGCCGGCATCCCCAAATACAGACCGTGTGCCGGCATCCCCAAATACAGACCGTGTGCCGGCATCCCCAAATACAGACAGTGTGCTGCCATCCCCAAATACAGACAGTGTGCTGCCATCCCCAAATACAGACCGTGTGCCGGCATCCCCAAATACAGACCGTGTGCCGGCATCCCCAAATACAGACCGTGTGCCGGCATCCCCAAATACAGACAGTGTGCCGGCATCCCCAAATACAGACCGTGTGCCGGCATCCCCAAATACAGACCGTGTGCCGGCATCCCCAAATACAGACCGTGTGCCGCCATCCCCAAATACAGACAGTGTGCCGGCATCCCCAAATACAGACCGTGTGCTGCCATCCCCAAATACAGACCGTGTGCTGCCATCCCCAAATACAGACAGTGTGCTGCCATCCCCAAATACAGACAGTGTGCTGCCATCCCCAAATACAGACCGTGTTCCGGCATCCCCAAATACAGACCGTGTGCAGGCATCCCCAATTACAGACCGTGTGCCGGCATCCCCAAATACAGACAGTGTGCCGGCATCCCCAAATACAGACCGTGTGCTGCCATCCCCAAATACAGACCGTGTGCTGCCATCCCCAATTACAGACCGTGTGCCGGCATCCCCAAATACAGACAGTGTGCCGGCATCCCCAAATACAGACAGTGTGCTGGCATCCCCAAATACAGACCGTGTGCCGGCATCCCCAAATACAGACCGTGTGCTGCCATCCCCAATTACAGACCGTGTGCTGGCATCCCCAAATACAGACCGTGTGCTGCCATCCCCAATTACAGACCGTGTGCTGGCATCCCCAAATAAAGGCATTGCGCAGCATACCTGGAGCCACAGCACAAATGCAGATCCATACTCCTATATTGCCTCAATGTCCATCTAGCTGTCTCGCCATCTCGCACCCGCTCTCTAGCCCTCGCACCCGCTCTCTAGCCCTCGCACCCTCTCTCTAGCCCTCGCACCCTCTCTCTAGCCCTCGCACCCTCTCTCTAGCCCTCGCACCCGCTCTCTAGCCCTCGCACCCTCTCTCTAGCCCTCGCACCCGCTCTCTAGCCCTCGCACCCTCTCTCTAGCCCTCGCACCCTCTCTCTAGCCATCGCACCCTCTCTCTAGCCATCGCACCCTCTCTCTAGCCCTCGCACCCTCTCTCTAGCCCTCGCACCCTCTCTCTAGCCCTCGCACCCTCTCTCTGGCTGTCTCCCTCTCTCTCTCTGGCTGTCTCCCTCTCTCTCTCTGGCTGTCTCCCTCTCTCTCTCTGGCTGTCTCCCTCTCTCTCTCTGGCTGTCTCCCTCTCTCTCTCTGGCTGTCTCCCTCTCTCTCTCTGGCTGTCTCCCTCTCTCTCTCTGGCTGTCTCCCTCTCTCTCTCTGGCTGTCTCCCTCTCTCTCTCTGGCTGTCTCCCTCTCTCTCTGGCTGTCTCCCTCTCTCTCTCTCTGGCTGTCTCCCTCTCTCTCTCTGGCTGTCTCCCTCTCTCTCTCTGGCTGTCTCCCTCTCTCTCTCTGGCTGTCTCCCTCTCTCTCTCTGGCTGTCTCCCTCTCTCTCTCTGGCTGTCTCCCTCTCTCTCTCTGGCTGTCTCCCTCTCTCTCTCTGGCTGTCTCCCTCTCTCTCTCTGGCTGTCTCCCTCTCTCTCTCTGGCTGTCTCCCTCTCTCTCTCTGGCTGTCTCCCTCTCTCTCTCTGGCTGTCTCCCTCTCTCTCTCTGGCTGTCTCCCTCTCTCTCTCTGGCTGTCTCCCTCTCTCTCTCTGGCTGTCTCCCTCTCTCTCTGGCTGTCCCACTCTCTCTGGCTGTCCCTCTCTCTCTGGCTGTCTCCCTCTCTCTCTCTGGCTGTCTCCCTCTCTCTCTCTGGCTGTCTCCCTCTCTCTCTGGCTGTCTCCCTCTCTCTCTGGCTGTCTCTCTCTCTCTCTGGCTGTCTCCCTCTCTCTCTCTGGCTGTCTCCCTCTCTCTCTCTGGCTGTCTCCCTCTCTCTCTCTGGCTGTCTCCCTCTCTCTCTGGCTGTCTCCCTCTCTCTCTCTGGCTGTCTCCCTCTCTCTCTCTGGCTGTCTCCCTCTCTCTCTGGCTGTCTCCCTCTCTCTCTCTGGCTGTCTCCCTATCTCTGGCTGTCTCCCTCTCTCTGGCTGTCTCCCTCTCTCTCTGGCTGTCTCCCTCTCTCTCTGGCTGTCTCTCTCTCTCTGGCTGTCTCCCTCTCTCTCTGGCTGTCCCACTCTCTCTGGCTGTCCCTCTCTCTCTGGCTGTCTCCCTCTCTCTCTCTGGCTGTCTCCCTCTCTCTCTCTGGCTGTCTCCCTCTCTCTCTCTGGCTGTCTCCCTCTCTCTCTCTGGCTGTCTCCCTCTCTCTCTCTGGCTGTCTCCCTCTCTCTCTCTGGCTGTCTCCCTCTCTCTCTCTGGCTGTCTCCCTCTCTCTCTCTGGCTGTCTCCCTCTCTCTCTCTGGCTGTCTCCCTCTCTCTCTCTGGCTGTCTCCCTCTCTCTCTCTGGCTGTCTCCCTCTCTCTCTCTGGCTGTCTCCCTCTCTCTCTGGCTGTCTCCCTCTCTCTCTCTCTGGCTGTCTCCCTCTCTCTCTCTGGCTGTCTCCCTCTCTCTCTCTGGCTGTCTCCCTCTCTCTCTCTGGCTGTCTCCCTCTCTCTCTGGCTGTCTCCCTCTCTCTCTCTGGCTGTCTCCCTCTCTCTCTCTGGCTGTCTCCCTCTCTCTCTCTGGCTGTCTCCCTCTCTCTCTCTGGCTGTCTCCCTCTCTCTCTCTGGCTGTCTCCCTCTCTCTCTCTGGCTGTCTCCCTCTCTCTCTCTGGCTGTCTCCCTCTCTCTCTCTGGCTGTCTCCCTCTCTCTCTCTGGCTGTCTCCCTCTCTCTCTCTGGCTGTCTCCCTCTCTCTCTCTGGCTGTCTCCCTCTCTCTCTCTGGCTGTCTCCCTCTCTCTCTCTGGCTGTCTCCCTCTCTCTCTCTGGCTGTCTCCCTCTCTCTCTGGCTGTCTCCCTCTCTCTCTGGCTGTCTCTCTCTCTCTCTGGCTGTCTCCCTCTCTCTCTCTGGCTGTCTCCCTCTCTCTCTCTGGCTGTCTCCCTCTCTCTCTCTGGCTGTCTCCCTCTCTCTCTGGCTGTCTCCCTCTCTCTCTCTGGCTGTCTCCCTCTCTCTCTCTGGCTGTCTCCCTCTCTCTCTGGCTGTCTCCCTCTCTCTCTCTGGCTGTCTCCCTATCTCTGGCTGTCTCCCTCTCTCTGGCTGTCTCCCTCTCTCTCTGGCTGTCTCCCTCTCTCTCTG